>JAQZBX010016992.1:0-35966 GCA_029593785.1 Cabassous unicinctus
TATTTATTTATTTATCCCCCCCTTGCTGCTTGTGTTTGCTGTGTCCATTTGCTGTGTGTTTTTTCTGTGTCTGCTTATCTCCCCCCTGCTGTGAGGTCTTGCTGCATCAGCCCACCGCGCCGCGTGGGCCGGCCTGCCCTCACAAGGAGGCCCCGGGAAGCGAACCCGGGGCCTCCCATATGGTAAACAGGAGCTCTATCGATTGAGCCACACCCGCTTCCCTGGTCAAGTGATTTTTGACAAGCCTGTCAAACCCACCCTGCTTGGGCAGAACTATCCATTCAACAAATGGTGCTGAGTGAACTGGATATTCATAGTCAAAAGAAGGAAAAAGGACCCCTATCTCACACCTTATACAAAAATTAACTGAAAATGGACCAAAAACCTAAATATAAAAGCGAGAACCATAAAGCTTCTAGAAGAAAATGTAGGAAAATATCTTCAAGATCTGGTGGTAGGTGGTGGATTCTTAAAGGACATAAGAGGAGGACTGAAATGGACTACTGACGTTTACTGTATGTAGAAATTTTAATTAACTTTATTGTAAAAGTGTGGAAAGGTATAGAGTTGATGGTAACACATTATAGTGAGTAACAGCTGGTTTATAAATCGAATGTGGCTGAAGAGGGTAGTATAGGGAAGTAAATGCCAATTGAATCATCTAGGGACTGACTAACATTGTGGTTGATGATACAGATGCAAGTGTGCCCTTTGTGAGCTAGAGAAGATGTGTGTCACTAGTGCAGGGTGGTGAGAATGTGGAAAAGCATGGGAAAAATAAGACTGGAGTGACCTATGGGCTGTGGTTAACAGCAATACTGTAATATTCATGCATCTATGCCTATGATGTACTGTGTTGATAATGGGGGAGTATGGAAAAACTGTGCCAAATGTACGCTGTGGATCTGGTAATAGTCTGATGATATTATCTCAAAATCTGTAAAAAATGTTCTACCACGGTGTGGTGTGTTGATAGAGGTGTGTTGTATGGGAATTGTACAATTGTGCATGATTGTTTTGTAAGTTTACAACTTCTGTCACAAAAATATATTTTAAAAAAATAATAGGGTGGGTTGGGGGAAAAATACACCAAATGTAAGGTAAGGACTATAGTTAGTAGTAAGATTTTGATGATATTCTTTCATAATTTGTAACAAATGTCTCACAACAATGCAAGGTGTTGATGGTGGGTTAATGTATGGGACCCATGTATGATGTTATGCATGTTTGCTTTGTAAATTCACAACTTTTACTATACACTTATTGCTTATGTATGTTAATGTATAAATAATATAGTAATTATAATAATATTAGGCTGGGTTGGGGAGAAAACACACCAAATGTAAGATACTTTGGTTAGTAGTAATATTTTGAGGATGCACTTTAATCATTAGTTAAAAATGTTTCACAACAATGCAAGGTACTGGTGGTAGGGTGAGGTATGAGAGCCCTATATGATGTTATGCATGTTTGTTTTGTAAGTTCACAACTATTACTATATACTTATTGTTTATGTATGTTTATGTATGAGTGATATACTTCAATAAATTTTTAAAAATGGATCAAAGATTTAAATATAAGCACTAAAACTATAAACCCTGTAGAAGAAAACGTAGGGGACAGCTTCAGAAACTTGTATTAGGCAATGGAGTCTTAGATTTTATATCTAATGCACAAGCAACAAAAGAAAAAAATAGATAAATTAGACCTCATCAAAATTAAAAACTTTTATCAATAAATGAATTAATAAGCAAAATGTGGTACATACAATGGAATACTATTCAGCAATAAGAAAGAATGAAGTTCTAAGACATCCTACAACATGAAACTTGAAAACATTATGCTTAGTAAAATTAGGAAGACACATAAGGACAAACAAATATTGTATGATGTCACTTATAAGAGATGTCTAGATACAGAAAATTTGCAGAGACAGAAAGTATATTAGAGGTTGCCAGGGGATGGGGAGAAGGGGATTGGGGAAGCGTATGTTTGATGGATATGGAGTGTCTGTAAATAAAATTAATTTTAAAAAGATAGGTCTTTATTAATATTTACTGTACATGGTTATTTTTTGCTGAGTCAGGTGATAAGAACAGAGGGATAGAATATTCTATCATGTAAAACTTTCAAATGCCTATCAAGTACAAACAAGTTGAGAACTTGTGTTAAATCTTTGAATTTCGCATTATAATTCAACATTGCATAACCAAACTTAAAATAACTTTTCCTGATATCCATCTCTTCAAAACCTCCAAAAGAAAGGGAAAGTGAAAAGCTGTTTTTTTTTTGTTTTTTTTTTGAGGTACGGGCGATTGAACCCAGGACCTCGTACATGGGAAGCAGGCACTCAACCACTTGAGGTACATCTGTTCCCTGAAAAGTTTTAAAAAATAATTGTACGGTGCCTTTCAAAGATGCCTATCTCCCTAACCATGGTCTTAGACTATTTTTACTAACTTCTAATCACCTTAGTTACTTACGTGTTTTGACAAGTATGACAAGCTTCAACAGTGAGTTCTGACTTAAAGAGAAACATGCATTTAGAGGCATTCCCTACTAAATACTGTTTTTGTAAAACTTCAATTACTCATTACTGACATTTAAATTTTCAGGAAATCATCCAATTTATCCTATTCTTAGTAGTTAAGCAGTGAACACTTACTTCCTTGAACTTTTTCAAATTTGAAAGTTTTCTGGGAACTATGTAAAAGAAGAAAAAGATTAATCAGAAGAAGAATATTTAGAAAGAAAGTTTGGTCACTTTATAGATTACTTATTTTCAGCATTAAAATATATAATAAACCCAATGATTGAAGTGATTAATGCACAACTATGTGATTATGCCCAATACCACTGATTGTACAATTTTGATGGGTTGTATGCTTTATTAATATGTATCAATAAAGTTGATTTTTAAAAAGTAGAGAACCATTTACAGTAAGATCTCAGTTCTATAAAGAATGTATATATAAAAGTATATATGGATATGTGTGTACTTAAAAATATATATTGAGAAAAAAACTGAATATAGATAAAAAATATATATATATATAAACCCACAGCAATTTAAAACTAAAATAAAGAGTACTGTAAATGATAGAATCCAAATTAATACATAATAGCAATGCCATTGTAGACAAGTTTTCGTACTGGATACCAATGGTATTGCCCAGTTTACAAACGTCTCTTAGACTTCCCTCATGTAATTTTATTAGTCAGACAGGGACCTTAGAAACTATCTAACTCAACTCCCTTTTTTAACCAGGTCACTAAGGCCTCAAAATAGTAAGCTCATCCAAGGTCCCACAACTGGCCAAAGTCAGAGCAGAGACCCAAACTCTTTATTCTACTTCTTTTCAATTCTACTATCACTGTTAGGGTTTCATCACTGTTCCCATTTTGTCAAAACTGCAAAGCTGGACAAAAATCACCAGAATAAAAATTTTTAAATAATAACAAATATAACACAATTTTTAACCCTTGGGTACTTTTGGATACCCTTATATATCCTCACAAATAAAGTAAAATATTAAAATGATAATAAATCCTTAGAGTTATATCTGATATTGAGATTCCTTGATTTAAAACAAAAATGTATGTATTTGAGATTATAAATTTTTAATGATTTTAGAAATGTTCAGGAAAGGATAGACTTAGAGTTGGAAAATGGGAGTAAAAAGAAACAATTTTCAATGCAGAGCCAAGAGTCACAAACTCAGATGCCTAAAGAGGCCAGGCAGGTAAAAGCTGAAGCTTGCCCAGGGGTAGATAAAAGGGATGGTGGGGACTGTGGGAAATGGGAGAGTGAGTCTTCCTTTAAAATGAACATTGCTTCATGGCTCCATGGCACTGTTTTAATGTGGAAATGCAGGCAATTAAAACCAAGAACTTTTGAATGATCCAGTCTTCAATTTTTTTTCAATAGAAACCAAATTCATATTATTGCATTAAGTCTCCTAATCATGAAATACTGGCAGCTAATTCAAATCTTAAAAAAATTAAAAACATCTGTTCATCAAAGGACATTATGAAGAAAGTAAAAGGACAACTGATAGTGGTAGAAAATATTTGGAAACCATATATCTAATAAAGGTTTAATATTGAGACTATATAAAGAACTCCTACAACTCAACAATAAAAAGCACTCAATGAAAAATGGCAAAGGATGTGAACAGAAATTTCTCCAAAGAAAATATATAAATTGCCAATAAGTGTTAGGGAAATGCAAATGAAAACCACAATGAGATATAACCCACTAGAACAGCTATTATTTTAAAAAATGGAAAATAACAAATATTGGTGAGGAAGCCTCTGCCTTGTTAGTAGGAATGTAAAATTGTGCAGACGCTATGGCAAACAGTTTGACAGTTCCTCAGTTAAATATAGAATTACCATATAACCTAGCAATCCCACTTCTAGGTGTATCACCCAAGGAATTTAAAACAGGGACTTGGACAGATAGTTATACATCAAAGTTCATAGCGACATTATTCACAATAGCTGAAAGGTAGAAGCAACTCATTAAAACAGTGTCCATCAATGGGTGAATGAATAAGAATGTGGTATATACATACAATGTAATATTATTTATCTGAAAAAAGGAATGCAGTTCTGATGCATGCTACAACATGGATGAACCTTCAAGACATCATGTTGAGTGAAATAAGCCAGACATAAAAGGACAAATATTGTATGATCTTACTTACAGGAAATAATTAGAATTTGCACATTTATAGAGGCTAAAAGTAAATTACAGGTTACCAGAGGTGGGGGTGAGAAATTGGGAGTTAATGTTTAATGGGTTCAGGATTTCTGTTGGTAATGGATGGTAGTAATGGCAGCACAAGTTTGTGAATGTAATTAACACTACTGAATTGTATATTTGAAAGTGGTTAAAATAGGAAACGTTATGTTGTATATATTTTACCTCAATAAAATAAAATAAAATAAAAAACCGTCGTCTATTGAAAAAAAAAAAAAAAGTAACTTAACAGTAGGAGGAGAAGGAACGCATCTAAGTAGTCCTTTTGGGAGATTACTTCCAGTCTGGTGAAATTCCTTCGTCCTGGTTGATCAAGGGATGCATTCCACTATAAGCTCAAACACATCTAGACGCGATCCTGAGCTTTTAAATTGACATAATTTCATGAAGTGTTAGAGCTAATTCCAAAGGCGGCAGATGGAGGCAGAATCAGAGACACGGAAAGATTTAAAGTATCTGATTTCTGCCTTCCCCTCCCCACTGTAAAACATGCATTTTGTGCGGGAGAGAGGGTTTAACGACGTTATTTTATCTTTTTGCTATTTAAAAATGGACCTAATGCGACTTCATTTTCTCCACAGACACAATAGTTTTCCTGGGAAGAGAATGTAGAAGACATTATAAAACCATGCTTTTGACAACCAGGTTAATTTCTTAGTGGGAGGGCATAGCAGCAGGCGTGGGGACTGAACTACATTTCCCAGAGTGCAGTTCTTGGAGGATTCTGGGAAGTGTGGCAGAGGCAGCAGTCATCTTCCCTCTGCAGAAGGGAAGCCTAATTTTCCCGGAACCTTAGGAGTTACCTGGTTTCTGGCGATTCTTGAGGCGTAGGAAGGTGACACCCCACCACAGAATTCAGAGTGAGTACAGTGGAACAGAAGCCTTTTCAGGTTCTAAGTGCAGGAAGGGTTTTATGGGGAGGCATACTCAGTCCTGGAAAAAACCTCACGGTCATAGCATTTTGTGATTTTCAGTTTGGCCTTTTTTTTTACAGAAACAGTTTTACATCATGTCTTGTGGAACTATCTCATTAACAGCTAATAATTTTCTGGTATTTCTTTGGGGAGTCGTTGAAAAATGGAATTTGCAAACTTCTCAACATTGTGCCTGAATTATTCTTGAATTAAGGGAGGAAATTATATTTTTTTTACAAAGCAAACCGTAAAGCTAGTCCTTGTGAGAGGTTAGGTGAGACCTTAAAATCTGTTATCCCAGTGGTTCCTCAGTTTTGCATATTTCCGTATCCCATTGAGGCCCATGGTAATGGCCCTCTCAAACACTGTCGAATGTCACGTCTTCTCAGTGGAAGTAACCACAGAGGTTCAAGATGGGCCTTTTTTTCATGCTGTAATGCTTTATAAATTAATCATTCTTCTGGAAAAAATGGACAGTGAGAAACGTGTGAATCAGTTCTTTCAGGGATTCAGAGAAATTAATTTTAGGGCCTTGCCTCATCATTTAATAGTTTTTGGCAAAAGTAATATTACTTTTCATCTCTATCAGGCTTTGCACTTGAAAAAAAATAGCGAGTGAATGTTGGAAAATGCTTTCTCATGTATTCGATCTCTTCACTAATAGATAGTAAGGGAACCACAGGGGGTAGTGAACAAAACAGGAGCTTTGGAGCCAGAGAGCCCTGGCTTTGAATCTGTGATCTCATATTAGTTAACCTCAAAACTATCTTTTTCACTTGTAAAATG
The DNA here is from genome assembly GCA_029593785.1 of Cabassous unicinctus. Taxonomy (NCBI): domain Eukaryota; kingdom Metazoa; phylum Chordata; class Mammalia; order Cingulata; family Chlamyphoridae; genus Cabassous; species Cabassous unicinctus. The sequence continues at coordinate 6,466 of JAQZBX010016992.1, forward strand.
GGGATAGTTTCTTTTTTCTTTCTCTTTCCTCCCTTTCTTTCTCCTTCCTTCCTTCCTTTCTCTTTCTTTCCTCTCTCTCTCTCAGTTCTTCATTCATTCATATATATATTGGTTTTACACTGTGCCAGAGACTGTGCCTACAGCTATGGAAGATATAATCCCAGTCTTTAAGGATTTTACGATCTACGAGATCTCTGAGAATTTGCTATGTCAAACAACTGACACAGTTGTAATACATGTTAGATCCACTTCTCTTTTCTCTTTTCTCTGTGAGAAGTGAGACCCCAAAGTCTGAGGAGTTAGGTGACAGCCCAAGGTCACAAATTCTGTCAGTGGGAGAGCCAGGAATCAAAGTCCTTGAGTGTCTCCAGTGCTTACTTCCATATCCCCTTCCTTGCTTTGGAAACATACTGTAAACAAAAAAGAATGCAGGCCTGAGCTTGTCGTCCAAAGTAAAATAATAGTGCTATTATTTTCTTCTTCAAAAACTTACTTTGTGATAAGTGGAACTTTCATCCCTACTGTGTCATCAAACATAAATTACTGTAATAGTTTGCCAATTCAAACAAAAACAACTATTCAGTTTGTAATGTGGCATTTGAGCAGCTGGATATGAGTATCATAGCATGTTTACTAGTATCACCCAACTTTGAGTCCTTGGACCAATACACTTTGAATACCCCTAAAAGATAGTGAAAATCACAAACTATTTCAGAATAAAAAGTGGCAAAATATCCCCTGCATTGAATTTCTAAATAGTATAGGACTATAAGAAATTATATTTTTATCCTAAAACTAAGTTTTCATATTCTTTGGACCATCACAATAGCCTTTTTTGTACTGAGGTCCAGTCTGAATGACTCTTCACAGGGAATAGCAATGCATATAGCAGTTGGTTCCTACAGTGTGTTTTGGTGATCATATTGTGGAAAATGCTTTAAGGGTAAATATATTTTTAATTAGAATGGTCCAAAGTAGAGTATAGCCACAATAAATAAATGAGCAAAGGACATCAAACAGGTAATTTACAAAAAGGTATCTAGAACTATTAAGCAAATCTGAAAACATTCTAAATCTCAATAGGGAAAAAATAAATATAAAAGGTTTTTTTTTTTCCTCCTTTCTAAATAATATTGAACCTTAACTTTGTAAGTGTGTAGAAAGAGCTATATAATTTAAAAATATATTTTGCCCCAGAAGGTCTACTTGGGGAACTTCTCTTAAAGAAGGAAACTTTAAATACCACACAGAGATATTTATTGGTGTTTTACTTCTGATAGGTTAACATCAGAGCAACCTATCCTCAGAAAGTTGTACATAGACTTACCATATGACCCAGACATTCTACTTCTAGGTATATATCCAAAAGCATTGAAAACAGGGACTCAAAGAGATATCTGTACACTAATGTTCATAGCAGCATTATTTACAATAGCTGAAAGGTGGAAGCAACCCAAATATTTATCAACAGATAAGCAAAACGTGGTATATACACAAAATGGACTATTATTCATCTGAAAAAAAAAAAGGAATGAATTTCTGATGCGTGCTACAACATGGATGAACCTTGAAGACATGTTGATTGAAATAAGCCAGACACAAAAGGACAGATATGTATGATCTCACTGATATGAAATAATTAGAATATGCAAATTCATAGAGACAGAAAGTATCATGGGTGGGGGTGGGAAATGGGGAGTTAATGTTTAATAGGTTCAGCGTTTCTGTTTGGGGTGATGGAATCATTTTGGTAATTGGATGGTAGTGGTGGTAGCACAACATTGTGAGTGTAATTAACACTATTGAATTGTTTACTTTACAAATTAATTAGATCATGTTAAATCAAATATTACTTGCCTTTTGTTAACAATATATTCTAAACATTTTTCCCTGTTACTATCTTTAGTTTTTCACTGCTACCTTATTTTCTATTTATTTTAATAGCTATTTATTATTCTATTGTATCATAATTTCCAGTTAACGTTCCTGTACATATCCTTTTCTTCCTGGAATAAATTCCCAAAAGTGGAATTGCTAGGTAAAAGGGATGCTTATTTCACATTTTGATAGATATTCCCAAATTGCCCTTGAAAAATGTACCAACTTGTATTATCAGAGTTGTATATGAAACAGAAATACTGACTTTAAATATATTTCTTCCAGTATATCACACAAGACTTTGGGTTATCAAAATTGACTTTATACCTTTAACTCTCCTAACGTGCTTTTTGAAAAACTTTTAAAATTGTTCATACATGAACATCCATATATGGATGTTATAGTATCAGTTGTGAACTTACAAAAACAGGCGTATCATCACCTAGGTCTCCCATACATTAACCCACCACCAACACCTTGCATTGTTATGAAACAACTGTTAGAAATATGAAAGAGCTCCCGAAGTCCTTTTTAACTCTCAAAGGATTTATCACTTACTGCCTTCTGTGAAAATTATACATTTGTTTTCTCTCTCCTGCTAGAATTCCTTGAGGGCAGAGATTTACATCTGTACATTTTGTATTCCTTACGGGACCTTGCTTAAAGTAGGTATTTCAATAAATACTTTGTTGAGTGTCATCTGCTAAATATATTTTACCCTTGGCTAGGACATAGGCTGCAGCCAAAACTGCACAAGGATTAGTCATCAGTGATTCATAATTATGCAATCAAGAAGGAAGCCTAAATTTTAGACATTCCTGGGTGGTTCAGTGTCAAAGCTTGCTTCCCTTGGGTACAGTTGGTTATTTAAGTCTCCACTAATGCTCTCGTTTTTTCACTGGAAATTTTTGACTTTTTTTTTTTTTTTTTTTTTTTTTACTGCTAATGTGAAAGGTACTTTTCAGGGAATAGAAAATACTGATACACAGCCAGCTGTTATTGGCTACCCCACCAGTGGTGGAGGCCAATGGTGAGGACTGTTTGGAACATCCGGGGCCAGAAAGAGTTAACTAGAACCTCAAGGTCAGGGTCAAGGGCTCGGTGGGGTCTCACAGCCATGTAGTCTGTCGGTCATGTTGTGGCTCGTCTTTTCCTCGTTTCCCTGTCCTAACCTGCCTCACTGGTAACACCTAGTCCTGGCCCTACCAAAATACAAGAGAAGAGAGAAATGTATGCCTTGGCTTGGTAGCCACCCCCAGCAACCACTCCACAATATGGAAGCACATTTTTTTGGTGTGTGAATAGCTGATTCTCACAATACCTATTAGGTAGGCAGAACAGGTTTCTATTTTGTAGATTATGAAAGTGGCACTGAAAAGTTAAGATTCCACAGCTAGATAGTGATAGAAATACAATTTAGAAGCCAGATTACCCTGGCTCTTATTCAGCTTCTCTTTCCTTATTATTATAAAGTGATCCTATACTGGTTTAAAATATAACCCCTCCTGGTGATTCATTACTTTAAATTGCATACTCTGACTTTTTTTTTTTTTTTTCCTTTTTCAACTCCTCTTTCCTCTAAGGACTTGACAATGTCCCTGTATTGTGGAATAGCTTGGAGGAGAAAGTCTTTTTGGTGCTATAGGCTGCTGTCAACCTATGTCACTAAAACACGGTGAGTCTATCTATAGATTATTCTCTCTTTGGCCCATTAAATTCTAAAATCTAAATAACTCAACAGTCTCATATTGAGGATTGAAGATGTATGATCAAGGTTTATCTATAAGGAGTCCATTGCAAATTACTTGTAATTGGAAAAATTGCAAACATCCTAAATGTCCAAAAATGTCTAATATATCTAAAATGCCTCACATACTTGAATATAAATTCTATTAAAACAAGAACTTTGTCTTTTCCACCATGGTACCCCTTGTACATAAAACAGTGTGAGGGGTATAATAGGGAAGGGAGTATAAATAAATAAATGAACAGTAGGGAGAAATTCAATAAATTATGGTATATCCATATGATGGAATCAATACACATATCAAAAACTATGTTGAATATTTTATGATGTTTCCTAGAAATAAGGTAGATAAACCCCAAACCCCATAAAAAAAAAACTAAACTTCAGTGAAGGGCAGACTAGAAAGAAAATCTGTATCAGTACAGGAAGATGATAAAGGACTTCTTTGTCTCAGCCTGGGGAAAAAGTCCCCCCTGTGAATTTGAACTCACTACCCTGCTCTCATACATTTCTGGGATTTAAATTTATACCAGCCTGAGTGGCATGATCCAAGAACTGCTAACCTAAGAAATAAATTAGTCCTGAACAGGTAGTACATCAGGGGCACCTTGCAGAAGCAAATGTAAAACCTATTTGGAGGGTTACACTCACAACCAGGTCTTAACACATCGAAAGCCCTGCCAATGTGAATGCCCAGTCCAAACTTTAAAGCACACAAGGATACAATTCTACAGGAGCAAGGGTGAGCAAACAAGACAATGGCAATACTTGTTTTACATATTGTTGGAAATTTGGGTTGCCATTCTCAGACTGAGACTCTGCAAACTCTAACAGAATTATTGGATAGAGTGTAAAAAACATGTTAAAATGATTAAATATAGAAATTAGTACATTAAAATAATTAGAAGTATTAAGAGCCTATCAATGAAGAATATTTTATGATGTGGAAAAATGTTTTTATGCTTAAGAAAAAAGGTTACAAATTAGTAGGTATGATTTCAAATATGCCTATAAATTTATATATATGCATAATATGAACAGTTTGGAGAATTCCAAGGTTTAAACAGTGATCATCTCTGAGTGGTGGGATTACTGTGTTTTTCTTTTCTTTTAATAACTATAATTTCTGATTTTATAGAATGACTGTTGTTTGCTTTTATAAGAAAAGACTCAAAGTTTAAAAATAATCCAAATATCTTCAGCCTTGATAACTTAGTGTTGTGGTTCTCATGCCATTATAAATAAAGGGGGAAATGAATAAAAAAGATAGAGCTCCTGATCAAGAAGAAGAGTTTAAGGAACTTTTGGATCTCAATTCCAGTTCCAGTGACATTCTGTGTTTAAGACCTTAGACCTGGGTGTTTTTGTAGGTATTTTGTTTTTTAGGGTCATTAGGGCAAAGCACAAGTTGTATCACTATTAAGTTCTTTTGCAAAGGCAGCAGTATTTGTTCCATTGTTTATATTACATTTGGAAACTTCCGAATGGCACATGTCTCTCCTTTGACATATATTATTTGTTCCAGGAGGCTGTAGTCACTCATAATAACTTTTTAAAAATCACGAGTGTTAAAATCTCAGGTTTCTTTTTTCTTTGGTTATAATGAGCTCATTGTAATTCCTTTTATCACACAGGCAAAATAAATTCCTAAAAATGCCATTAGAGTGCAGTTATGCACTTTGCTTTGTATTTTCATGTTGCGCCAGCTCTGCCTACTGGTATTACAAAAGTTTCCAGATCCTACAGAAAATAGTGAACTATGTTTTTCACTTAAAGTGAAAAAACCTGCCATATACCGGAGTCCATTTTAGGGCTTTGGACAGGCAAAAATGGATAACCCTAAAGCCCCAGGAAAATCCATTTAGTCCCTGTCCCCACTGAATGACGCAGACCCTGACCTGATTCCCAATGCTCTTGAGAGGATAGGCATCCTTTCTGGAAAAGTATAAACTTGTTCCAATATCATCTCTTTTAGGGGAACCAAATGTAGGATGTTCTCTTTTTCCACATTTTAATTTTGGCTACTGAAAATATTATCCCTATTAAACAAGTCAAACTAGGTTTCACTTTCCCATCAATGATCTCTTCAGTAGAGATAAAGAGCCATTGGTCTCCACTTTGGGGGCTAGATGTTTGAAACAAAGGTGAGTTGAAGATAAAATTTGCTCTTTATCTTTCCTATACTATTTCTCCAAAATGAGAGTTACTGAAGGTATAGTGTTTGATCTTTGCAGTAATAAAGTCTACTCCCATCCTTAGATACTGTGTGGTTGATGTTTTATCCCTGTGCTTGTTTTTCTTTTACTCCACTGGATGTAAATTCTTGCCTCACAGTGTAATATTGGCAAAGTACTTCAAGGTTCAATTCAGCAAATATTTATTGCCCTTGAAGTTCAAGGGTGTTCACTTTGTTAATTACTGGAGACACAGAGCTGAGTAAGGCAGACCCTGTCCTTAAGGAGATCATAGTCTTGCAGGGGAGACAGATAAATTAACAAACAGTACAGTATAAGCACAACCACAGAGCTGTGGGCAAGATGGACATAGGGCAGGTAGGACAAAGGAGAGAATGATTGCCTGCAGGTACCTCAATCCATTTTGGAGCAAGTTAGGATGTAAAGAAATGAAAGAAAATAACCAGGAAAGAGAAAGATGCAGAAGCAGAATTCTCAAAGATGAATGCTGTACAAGTAACTAAGTGTGGTTTTGTAATGCTTTGATTGTTTCCCTAAATCAGATATTTATTTGAACTAAAGGAAGATGATGATGCCTGTAAAATAGCCTGGCGTACAGGAGCATTTTACCTGTTTCATAGCCTAGCTCCTTTGCTTCAGAAATCAGAGCATCAATACCTGGCCCCCCAGCATAGCCTATCAGGTAAGCCTAAAGTGGACCAAGGAGTAAGCCAGTCTGTTGCCACTAAGCAGAATTCAGTCCATATTGAATCTCTGAGAAAGATCCTTGAGCTTTAGAGTCAGGATTTTCAAATAGCTTCCATGTCTTAAGCTTGTGGAACTGCTTCTGCCAATTAAATTTAATATATGAACCTGAGTTGCCCAGTCAAATATTATTTTCTGATGTCATTAACCACTAATGCATTTGGCCAAATTGCTGTCCAAATCGGGCGCACTGCCTGTTTTGTAAATACATTTTTATTGGAACACAGTCATGCTCATTCATTTACGTACTGTCTGTGGTTACTTTTGAGTGATGACAGAGTTGAATAGTTGCAAAAGAGAATGTATGGCTCATGAAGCCTAAAATTTTTACTATTTCTTTACAATAAAAGTTTGCTGATCCTTGCCTTAAACTAGTGATTTCCAACCTCCATGGAGTTGCACACTGTTTAAGATTTATATCATGACTCCATTTTTTCCTAGAAGGGTAGAAATTAATTTAATTTAAAGTAAAAGTGAATGGAAATTAATTTGCTTTGAGAACATTTTTAGGGTATACTAGAGATATTTGAGCATTGGGAATCGGCATCGAGATACTTCAATTTTATGTGATGTCACTATACAATGAATAACTTCTAAATACATTGCTAGTGGGTTTCCCCTATGGGTCAGATGTTGGAGTACTCACATGGGTAGTTTCTAGCAGTGCAGGACTCCATTAGAAGGAACTGAACATTATTTTGAGACTTAGCAATGTTATGTTGTATTATGAACAAATAAATGCACTTGCGTTATACAGACTGGGATCACAGATGTGTACACTACTCTGGCTCACGAAAGTTACATAATCTGGAAGCTAAATTATAGAACTAGATTGGTCTCTACCATTTTAAGTGTGACACATTTTTTTTTCAGAGCCATAATAAGTTAACTATCAATGTATCTTACAAATATGTTCCCTTCATGAGACAACCATGTTCCCTTCGTGATACAGTCATTTTCCATGTTATACTCAAAAAGAAGCCCTTCTTTGGTCTAAAACTTCACATTGCTGATGAGGAAACTGAGGCCCAGAGAGGTTAAGTGATTAGACAAAGATCATATAGCTAAGTAGCTGCAGGGCAGCGACTGGAAGCCAGGTATACTGACTTCAAACTGAAGTAGATGATTTCTAATAAGTCTAAAATGACTGAGGTGGTTTAATTAAAACCCTTATTTGTTTTCCCTTTTCCTTCTTTTCTGTTTCTTAAGAGTTGGAAAGGCTCCTGGGTAAATTTGGACAGGACACACAAAGAGTAGAAGATTCTGTGCTGATTGGCTGTTCTGAACAGCACCAAGCATGCTTTGCTCTGGATCTCCATCTGAATAGCCCCTCTTCTGTAAATGGTACTAATGTTTTATTCCTAATGAGTAGTCCTCCCGTAAGAGTAAAATATCAAAGAAAATTAGGGGAATGCAAAAAGGTTATCAGCTTTCTATTTTTTAAATTAAGAACACACAAAAATATTGCTATCTACTATCATCATCATTTAAAAGAAAATAAAGGACATTTTAATGCTTGCTTTCTTAAACTAGGTGGTGAGTATACAGATGCTTGTTGCATTATTGTCTATACCTTTATAATTTCGTAAATATTAAAAATTTCATAAGAAATGTTTCAATGTTCATGATATCATTCTTATTTCTCTTAGTGCAGGCAAATAAAAATATTACTATGGAGTAGCTCTGGGTCCTCAGACCTGCATTTGGGAAACACTTTTCTATGGGCTCAGGATTCCTCTAAGACATTCTTCTCTCTTTAAGGGTCTGAATGTAGATGTAATGATGCTGGAACTAGGTTCTGATAGGAGCTTAGAGGTCCCATTTCATCTCTTTTCCAGGGATAGTGTGTGGATAGTGCCAGTGTCCTTATTGCCCTGAAGAGGATCTTGAGAAACACCATGCTTTAATGTTTCCCAAATTTGCCTGAATATAAGAATCACCTGGTGCTTGTTAAAAAGTAGTGATTTCTGGGCTTTACTCCACACTTGCTGCTTCAGAATCTCCAGGTAGGGGATTGGGAATGTGTATATAGATTTTTACTTTACTAGGTTGAATCTTATTAGGTGAGTTTGGGAAAACTGTTCTAACAGGATAGACTGGAGAGGGTCCCAGAGGCAACGCTTGGCATTTGTTTCATTATATTCTCTTTTCTAATTTTCTAGCATCCTTACAGAAACCTGAAATGGAGACAGAGCTCAAGGGATCTTTCACTGAGTTGTGGAAGGCTCTCTTTGAGCTGAACGAAAAGGATGCCTCCTTGCTTTCCACGGTAGATTCTGACTTCTCAGTTCTGTAGGAAATTTAGTAAAAACAGTGTATATGGGCTCATACATGCTTGTACACACACACGGCTAAAGCGACATTTGATTTCTTATTTTACAAATCCTAGTTCTTCCTACAGACTGTGATAGAAGGACAATATGCTGTAGAGAGATTGTTTATTCTTCTCTTTTGCCCTTGATAGAAGAAAGGCAGGCAGGCAGATGTTTTTGGCAGAACTGCTGGCAAGACCATTTTCTCCTAAGGACATGCAGATCTAGGGCAGTAGGATCTATTAGCCTCAAATGTTTTTAACGACATACACAGCATCATGTTTTCCCTATGAGAAATCATTTTACATTTCTTTAGTGACTTGTCCCCACAACTTTAGATTTCATTTGCTAAAGTGCTTTTTTTTCCCCCCTGAGAAAACACTGATTACCAGATTTAATAACAGATGTTTTGGGAGGAAAAAACCCAAAATATTATAATAAGCATATTTAACTGTAAGATGAATCCTGTAAAACATTAAAATGCTTTTCTTAATGTGCATTTTAAATATTGAGATGAAAGTCACATAACATAAAATTAACCATTTTAAAGTGAATAAATCAGTGGCATTTAGTATATTCACAATATTGTACAACCACCACCTCTATCTAGTTCCAAAACATTTTCATCACCCCAGAAGGAAACCCTGTACCCATTAAGCAGTTGTTCCCTATTCCTGCCCCCCCACCCCCATTCCCTGGAAACCACAGATCTATTTCTGTCTCTATGGATTGGCTATCCTGGATATTTCATATAAATGGAATTATACAATATGTGACCTTTTGTGTCTGGCTTCTTTCACTTAGCATTGTGTTTTTGAGGTTCATCCATGTTGTAGCATGAGTCAGTACTTCATTCATTTTTATGGCCAAATAACATTCCATTGTTACTCCATTTGGGTTGTTTCCACCTTTGGCTATTTTGAATAGTGCTGCTATGAACATGCATGTATGCCAAATGCTTTTGATTGTCCATTTAATTTGAAAAGATACCTCTAAACATTTTTTAGTTACCAAAAAAAATTTACTGGGGAGGAGTACATGGGGGTGGGACTCAACTGTATTGGAAATGTTTTATTTTTAAGCTGAGTAGTTAAATACATGGGTGTTTAGTATATTATTTATATATTTTTATGTTTTAAATAATTCATAATAAATTTTAAATTATGTTTTCTTTTGTGCAGACTTTGGATGCTTAAGGAACATGTTCAGATAGTTTCCTTATTTTTAAACACTTAGTAACCATTTAAATTGAGTGAGCTGGAAAGGGATTGGCATTTCCCTTTGAATTATCCTAGATATTAGGCCTGATGCTGTTGTAGATAAGCCCTGCATTCTCTCCCAATTTGTGTTCCTAGGCTTGGGCCCTTCTCCGTTGGCATGATACCCACCAGTTCTGCAGCAGAAGTGGGCAGCCCACCAAGAAGAACATGGCTGGCAGCAAGCGTGTATGCCCTTCCAATAAGATCATCTGTTATCCACAGGTAAGCATTGCTCTAAGAGAACAGTAACCCAAGAAGGGTAGACTCTAACTGACCAGGAAAAGGAAGCCTGTAGATGTAATGATGCTCGAGATACAGTAATGATGCAGTTGAAAGGCTTTCCTTAATTTTCTATTCCTTCATCCCATTAACAGGCCCCAAAGCCCCAGTGTCTTAGTTTCCATCCCCCTTTCCCTAGATGTCTCCTGTGGTGATCACTCTGGTGTCAGATGGGACCCGATGTCTGCTTGTCCGCCAGAGTTCCTTTCCCAAGGGAATGTATTCTGCTTTGGCAGGTTTCTGTGATATAGGTAAGTTTAGGCATGTACAGGTGACATTGAAGGACATGAGTACTTATCCATAGTACATATTTCTTCAGCTTGTTGCCATAGTGCTTGGAGTCAAGCACATTCTCTCCTATCATGTAAAAAAAAACCTGCCTTCCGGCATTACAATTTTCTAACATTTTATTAGGCAAATTTTCAAACATACAGCAAAGTTCAAAGACTTATATGGTGAACACTCATACAAACACCACCTAAATTCTACCATTTTTTACTGCACTTATTTTAACATATATCTGTCCATCTATCCATTCCTCTGTCCATCCATCAATTCATCTTATTTTTTGATGCCTCAACTGCAGATATTAAGTAGTACACTTCACAAAATTTCAGATGCATACTATTAAATAGGATTCAATATTTGTATTTACAGTTTTTGTTTTTTTTTTCTTTTGGGGTAAAATTTACAAACGATAAAATGTGGCATTAGGATTTTATTGAAGCTGAGGGTAGCAGCAGTTTCTCTTGCCACCCTTACTTTACATTATAACTAACTTAGTAGGCTTAAGCACTGCAACTCAAAACCCAACTCCAGACCTAATTCCTATTGTAGAAATTTGGAGATTTAGGGTAGACCAAAAGCATTTCATTGATACTTTGGAGCCAGTTTTGCGCTCCTTCACAAATGGGTTATCTGTATCACCCTTCCTGCTGCAGGGCTGTCGTGAATTAATATGAGTGCTTCTAGGTGAAAGTCTGGAAGAGGCTGTCCGGCGGGAAGTTGCAGAAGAGGTGGGATTGGAGGTGGAAAGACTGCAGTATTCTGCATCCCAGCACTGGCCCTTCCCTAATAGCTCACTCATGATTGCTTGTCATGCAATTGTGAAACCAAGACAGACAGAGGTAAGTTCTTATGTTTCCTTTTGCTGTGATACTTCCTTTGCTTCACTTAAGTCTGCTGGTTAGAAAGTACTTGTTAAGCACCTATCTAGTCCAGCATTGTCTAGATAAACGAAGATTAAGTAAGATATGCTTTATATCTTCAAGGAACTTACAATCTAGTAAAGGAAAAGGAAAACTGAATCTGCCAACATGACCAGCTTTCTCTCTCTTGCACATATCTTAATCACGAGACAATTTATCTTTCATCATCAGGACATAACAGAGTGCCTTGTATACAGTAAGCACACAATAAATATTTTATCAAATTTAATGATTGATTTTAGGATTGGGCTTATTGTTCAAGTCAAGTCAATCAGGATGTTTCGGACTAATGGTCTAAAATCATAGAAACTTCTAGTTGAAAGGGATTTAGATGTTGTCTTATCCAGCTTCATCTCGCTCTTCTGTAGTATCACTGACAGATGGCATTTCAGTCCCTGCTTGCTTGTGCACTTCAGTTTCTATAGAACTTTTGTAGCACCAAACCTCACATCCTGTTCTTCCTTATGTCTTTCAGATCCAGGTGAACTCAAGAGAACTGGAGGCAGCTGCGTGGTTCAGTCTTGATGAGGTGGCCACAGCCCTGAGGAGAAAGGGCCCCTATATACAGCAGCAGGATGGGACCTTCCCATTCTGGTTGCCCCCCAAGTTAGCCATTGCCCACCAACTGATTAAGGAGTGGGTAGAAAAACAGAGCTGTTCTTCCCTGCCTGCTTAGCCCAGATCAAGCCACCTAGATCTCTCCTCAGTATCCCTGAGGGGCACATCAGAGATTGACTGATGAAGGGGAGGTGACAAAAGGCCATTTCCAGGCCAGCCTCATAATAAGGCCAGAGCAGAAGGTGAGCCTACAGCAAGATACCTCTACCAGCAGTGCTAATGAAAGAAGTTCCTATATGGGCAGAAATGCCAGTGTGAGAAGAAAAACTTACTAGTTGTCAGCTGTCACTGATTTGATTTGTGGGATGCATTAATTTGGATGTAGGCTCCTGTTCACCCATTTTCTCTAGGCCTTGGAAGCAAACATCTCCTGACATGTGGCTTGTTGATGTTGGGTTTGTACTATCAAACTGTGCCTGGTGTAATTTTGGTTAAAATTTTATCTTAGTATTGAAAATATATAGCAAATCCCAAGTCACTTATAAGTACTTTTAAATCCTCACAGAATAAAGAAAAATAGCGCAACATAGTATTTGTTAATTTGTGTATAGGTAATTATCTTGTGCATGGTAGTTAAATTAGTCATAACGTTTCTTTAAGTTATCTGAAGGGGTGAGGAAAGTGTTGCTAAGGTCTTCCTCTGAGTACTCTGCATTGAAATCAGATGTAGTGAGGTTCTGTTTAGGTAGTTGAATCCCAGTGAGGCTCAAGGTGGTAAGTCTTTGCTGTTCTCAACTCTATTACTTGCTCCATTTGTGTCGCAGGAAAAAGACCATCACTTTGCCATGCCTATTTTCCTTAATGTGAAATGGTTACTTCCATTTGCATACTCAGTAATACTGACTTATTTCAACAAAGGGATCAGTGAGGATGAACAAATGCCAAAACCAAACCATTTCTTGAGCTTTATGGGATAAGCTAAATTTAGGATTTCTCATTGATCACATATGCCATTCTGTGTCTTGTCACTAGTGAGATGAATTTATTTGGAGGATTTAAAATACATTTCCACACCTTTGCTCAGATTTATTTTTTTGTCTTCTGAAGAGAGAAGGAAATAGCAGAAAGTAGAATGGGGGTAGGATCTCTTTATTGTTGTGACAATGAAATGTTGGAGTCCAGGTTCAGAGCCTGTGGGATGACTGAAGCAGTGTGCAGATGAAATATTAGAGACCAGGTTGAAAGGAGGAAGTATCGGGGGAAAGAGTCCTATCTTCATTTGATTTCAAGCACTAACTTGTAATTAAAAACACAGGCCTCAGAGACACTAAGATTATTCACACATCAAAGTCCCACAAGACTAAGTAAAAGGGATTCTGGAACTAGAAAAGTTGAAGCACTGAATTTCCTTTTGACCCTTTGGGGAAATCAGTGCTTTCATCAGGAAATGCTGAGGGATGATTACGTGATGGGACTTGGTTGTCCTCTTAGATTGGCAGCTTGCCCTTACCTGGGCTGAACCTGGTAGGTAGAAGGGAAAAGCACTCTCAAAAAAGAGGTCCTGAGATTTCTTCATATCTTGCAGTTAGAAGAAAACAGTTCAGGGTCCATGTGTATTACCCTCTCCCAATCTTTTCTATCTCTATGTGGGTGTGTTTGTGAGCACATGTGTACACATTCCCAGTCTGAAAATACTGATGAAAGGGGAGTGTGTGGGATTCCTGGTTGTGAGTTTCTCAAACTTACATGGAGTAACTATTTGCTTTTTGATTAATGTGTTGTTTTTTGTTTTGAAAAGGAAAGATGAGAGTACAGAGGTGGCTAATTGGAGAAGCTGCAAGGTTGAACTTTTATTTCCCAGCAGTGAATGGGAGGAGGGCTTTGCTATAGAATTCCAAGGATATCTGAAAGCCGAGGCAGAAGAAGACAGGAGTGGGGACCTGGGTACTGAAAGTGGCAGATAAATAAAGGAAATTTTGGCATGGGGCTTACCTGCCAGGAGAATATTTATGTGGAATAAATTATGAAATTAAGTCCAAAGAAGAATCTACCTGGGTCCATGATGCAGAATAGCAAAAATAAAACATTAAAACAGGTAAAACCTTAAATGCATTTGTCATCAGAGTGAGCCTGGTGCAGGGTAATTCATCCCTGGCAACTGGAATAAAAAACAACTAATTCATTCCTTATTTTTGACTGTGTATCTCCCTTTCTTTATCCAACGTCTAATCCTCAAGATAAACTTAATGTACTGCAACTATGTTGTGGGAGAACTTTTTCTCACGGTCAAGCTGGTGTAGCATCTGGAACCTCATTTTTAACAAAGGTGAAAAATCAAATAATAAAAATATATTCATGGGGGCGGATGTGGCTCAAATGGTTGAGCATCCGTTTCCCATATGGAGGGACATGGACCTCCCAGTAAAATAAAGAAAAATATAGAAGGTGTGAGGGCACACGATCAGGCCCTGCGAGCGGGTGAGCTGTCTGGCCCCGCCAAACCACACAGCAAGATGATGACGTAACAGGAGAGAGACGCAGGGGAGAGCCAAAACGAGACATGCTGAAAAACCAGCAGCTGAGGTGGCGCAGTGGCAGAACATCGGAGGTTCCCAGAATCGAATCCCGGTGAAGACAGGAGGAGAAGATGAGAGGAGAGGGCAGAAAACAGACACAGAGAATTGCGCAACGAATAAAAATATTCATTTAAAATATTTTAAATTATTGACATTTAAGACATTAAAATGTCTTAGGTGATAAAAAGCATATTTTTTTGGATGCCTTTTCTCAAGTTAGTGTGCGACCTTTTCCCTCTTCCACAACTCATTTCAGTCACCACCACTATAAAAATATCAAAAGAAAGGGGTGGAGATTGGTATGGTATATTTAGCTTTTACTGGTTTGTGATAGTAGGTTCCTAAATAGAAATTCTAGTATACTATTCTCCTAATTCCTCCTTGGTCTCTGGAGATGGGGCAGTAGGGAATCATTTCCATTCTTAAATATGCCAAGATATAATGAGGGCATTTCTCTGCTGCGTAAAATAACAGGAAAGGAAAAACCAGAGACCTAGAATATAAAAGCATGGTCTGTACATGGAGTTATTTGTAGAGAAGATGATTCATTTTAGGAGGAATATGAGAATCATCTTAAAAATTGTTTTATCTCAGTAGTAGATATAATAGTTATATTTAATATTAAACCTCTATTAGTTAAATTTAAACCATTTGGTATCTTTGGTGGGGAGGTTTAGGAAAAACCTTCCAGAACTTTTTTTAAACTTAAAAAAAAAATTCTATTTTTGTAATGTTCCTTTCTGATAGAATTGACACTTAAAAAGCACCAATATCTCTAAAAAAAAACAAAACCACCAGTATCCTCTGAGTAGAGAGCAGTAGTTGTTTGTGTCAGCTCACAGCCCAGTATATCTACCTGGCTTGACTTTAGACTTCTCTATGATGTCACCAGTTACTAAGTTCCTGCTCTGATGGGGACCTGATGACGACTCACTAGTATGTAGACCAGAAGACTGTCCTTCAGCAACCCTGGTCATCTACCCTTCCTGGCATGCAAGCTGAATTCATTCACTAAGACCCTTACAAGGGCAAATCAATGCACTGGAGCAGACCTTTTGACCCTTATTTCTTGAATTTTGACTACGTATTTCTGCTGGGGAGTTAGAGATCCTTGAGGGGGTTAGGTCCAAGAGCATTTCCTTCCTTTGGAGGGCTTTGGCTATAGCTCACTAGCTTTGGCCACTAGTCAATTTGCCTGAGATTCTTGGTCAGATTTTTGGTGGGTGTGGCAGTTTGGTATTGTTTATGAACTCCAAAAATAGATATTGGATTACGTTTGTGAACTGGTCTCTTCCTCTGGGCATATTAGATTATATTGCCTGCCAAGAATTCTTGATCTGGCAAAACTGTCCTTCAAAAAAAAGGGTGGGTTTAAAATATTCATGAATAAACAGAAATTGAGAGAGTTTGTTAATAAGCGACCTGCCTAAAAGATCTATTAAAGGGAATGCTGCAGGCTGAAAGGAAAACACAGGAGAAAGAGGCTTAGAAGAGAGTGTAGAAATGAAGATTATCAGTAAGGGTAACTGAAAAAGTAAAAAAAGAGGCTAAGATATGACATATGAAAGCTTA
Source organism: Cabassous unicinctus (assembly GCA_029593785.1). Classification (NCBI taxonomy): domain Eukaryota; kingdom Metazoa; phylum Chordata; class Mammalia; order Cingulata; family Chlamyphoridae; genus Cabassous; species Cabassous unicinctus. Next base: position 22,794 of record JAQZBX010016992.1, read on the forward strand.
AGGATAAAATGGTTGAAGTACTGCCTTACAATAATAACACTGAATGTTAATAAACTCCCCAATCATAAGATACAGACAGGCAGAATAGATAAAAAATACGAGCCATCCATATGCTGTCTATAAGAGACTCACCTTAGACCCAAAAACAAATAGGTTGAAAGTGAAAGACTGGAAAAAGATATTCCATGCAAACAGTAACCAGAAAAGAGCTAGGGTAGCTATATTAATATTGGACAAAATAAACTTTAAATGCAAAACTGTTAAAAGAGACAAAGAAGGTCATTACATATTAATAAAAGGGAATTAATATTAATCTATAAAAATAACAATAATAAATATTTTTGTACCTAACCATGGTACCCCAAAATACATGAGGCAAACACTGGCAAAACTGAAGAGAAAAATAGACGTCGCCACAATAATAGTTGGAGACTTCAATACACAACTCTAAATAGATAAAACATCTAGACAGAGGATCAATAAGGTAACAGAGAAACTGAATAATATGATAAATGAACTAGACCCAAAAGACATATACAGAACATCATACCCCAAAACAGCAGGTTATACATTTTTCTCAAGTGCTCATGGATCATTCTCTAAGATAGGCTACATGTGGGGTCACAAAACAGGTCTCAATCAATTTTAAAAGATTGAAATTATACAAAGCACATTCTCTGATCATAATGGAATCAAACTGGAAATCAATAACTGGCAGAGAACTGGAAAATTCACAAATAGGTTAAACAACACTTAAACAGTCAGTGGGTTAAAGAAGAAATTGAAAGAGAAATCAGTAAATATCCGAGAAGAATGAAAACGAGAACACAACATATTAAAACTTATGGGATGCAGTGAAGGCAGCACTGAGCGGGAAATTTATAGCCCTAAAACCTACATTAAAAAAGAAAAAAGGGCTAAAATCGAAGACCTAACTGCATACCTGAAGGAACTAGAAAAAGAACAGCACACTAACCCCAAAGCAAGGAGAAGGGATGAAATTGTAACAAAGATTAGAGAAGAAACAAAGGAAATCGAGAATAAAAAAACCACAGAAACAACAAAACCAAAAGTTGGTTCTTTGAGAGGATCAATAAAATTGATAAACCCTTAGGTAGATAAAGAAAAAATGTTTCAAGTAAACAAAACATGAAATGAGAGGGGGGACATTACTACTGACCTCTCAGAAATTAAAAAATGATAAGAAGATACTATGAACAACTTTATCAATGGTGAAAGATTGAAAGCTTTCCCTCTAAGAGCTGGAACAAGATGAGGATGCCCACTGTCACCACTGTTATTCAAGATTGTACTGGAAGTTCTAGCTAGAACAATCAGGCACAAAAAAAAAAGCATCCAAATCTGAAAGGAATAAGTAAAACTTTCACTATTTGCAGATGACATAATCCTATATTCAGAAAGTCATGAAAAAGCTACAACAAAACTACTAGAACTAATAAATGAATTCAGCAGTATTTCTATACACCTAATGAGCAATCTGAGGAGGAAAGAAACAAATTCTATTTATAATAGCAACTTAAAGAATCAAATACCTAAGAATAAATTTAATCAAAGATGTAAAGGACTTACACACAGAAAACTATAAAACATTGCTTAAAGAAATCAAAGACCTAAATAAATGGAAGGACATTCTGCGTTCATGGACTGGAAGACTAAATATCATTAAGATGTCAAGTCTATCCAAACTGATTTACAGATTTAATGCAATCCCAATCAAAATTCCAACAGCCTACTTTGCAGAAGTAAAAAAAAGGTCAATTATCAAATTTATTTGGAAGGAAAAGGGGCCCTGAACAACCAAAAACATCTTGAAAAAGAACGAGGTTGGAAGATTCATACTTTATGGCATTAAAGCACATTACAAAGCTACAGTGGTCAAAAGAGCATGGTACTGGCATAAGGATAGATATATCGATCTATGGAATCGAATTGAGAGTTAAGAAATAGACCCTCACATCTTTGGTCAATTAATTTTTGACTACGCTACCAAATTCACTCAAATGGGTCAAAACAGTCTCTTCGACAAATGGTGCTAAGAGAACTGGATATCCATACCCAAAAGAATGAAAGAGGATTCCCATCTCACACCATATACAAATATTAATTCAAAATGGATCAAAGACCTAAGTATTAGAACTAGGACCATAAAACTCCCAGAAGAAAATGTAGGGAAGCATCTTCAAGATCTTGTGGTAGGTGGTGGTTTTTTAGACTCTATACCTAAAGCACAAGCAACAAAAGAAAAAATAAATGGGACCACCTCAAAATTAAATACTTTTGTGCTTCAAAGGACATTGCCAAGAAAGTGAAAAGGTAGCCCACTCAATGGGAGAAAATATTTGGAAATCACCTATCAGATAAGGGTTTAATATCCAGAACGTATAAAGAAATCCTACAATTCAACAATAAAAAGACAAACAACCTAATTAAAAAATGGGCAAAAGACTTGTAGAGACACTTTTCAAAAGAGGAAATACAAATGGCTAAAAGGCACGTGAAAAGATGCTCATATTAGGAAAATGCAAATCAACACCACAATGAGATATTATTTCACACCTACTAGAACGGCCATTATTTAAAAAAACAGAAAACTACAAGTGTTGGAGAGGATGTGGAGAAATAGGATCACATATTCACTGGTGGAAATGTAGAATGGTGCAACCACTGTGGAAGACAATTTGGCGGTTCTTCAGGAAGCTAAATATAGATTTGCCATATGATCCAACAATTCTGCTACTAGGTATATACTCAGAAGAAATGAAAGTAGGGATGCGAACAGACATTTGTACAACGATGTTCATAGTGGCATTAGTCACAATTGCCAAAAGATGGAAACAACTCAAGTGTCCATCAACTGATGAATGGATAAACAAAATGTGATATATCCATAGATTATTCAGCCATAAAAAGGAATGAAGTACTAATACATACTATAATGTGGATGAATCTCAAAAACATTATGCTAAATGAAAAAGCCAGCACATACACTGTATGATCTCATTTATAAAAAATGTCTGGAATAGGCAAATCCATAGAGATTTGGTTTTCAGGGGCTGAGGGCAGGGAGAGTTAGAGGAAATGTGGAGTGACTGCTAATGCATATGGAGTTTCTTTTTGGGGTGATGAAAATCTTCTGGTATTAGATAATGGTGATGGTGGAACAGCTTTTGACTATACTAAAAACCACTGAATTGTATACTTTAAAAGGATAACTCTTAAGGTATGAGAATGATATCTCCATAAAGCTGTTATAAAAAAAGTAATTAAGTTCTATATCTTGATTTAGGTGGAGATTACACAGTTGCATGCATGCAAAAATTCATGGACTGTACACTTAAGATTTGTGCACTTTACTATATGAATGTTATACTTCATTTAAAAAATTATAAAAAGTAAATGCAGTATCAAACCCAAATTTACCAACTTGGAACACTGACCTGCAGATGAATACAACTAAAGGTAGAAATTAAATACTTAAAATTATACTGAGGGTGCATGGCTGTAGGGTATCCTTAACAAGGACAGTTCCTCATCCCAGGGTCTGTTCAGAGCCTTGATCCTCTCTATTCTGCTGACTTTAGAACCTTGTGTGTGGCCCAGAGTTGAGGTTACAAAGATCTATGCACAAACAGCAACATTTGTACTCATGGAGGAGAAGTCCACTTGAAAAACTTGTAATGAGGAAACATTTAATAAAATAGAAATTAATACAATCAGGCAATATTTAAGAAGAAAAAAGAGAAGCTGGGTGTGCTGTCAATCTTTCATTGGCTTACGTATGGGTCTGTGATCAGTGTTGTCAGGCAGCTGTACTCCCATGCTTTGTAAAAGGTTGGAAGCAGGTCCTGCCAGTCCAGCTTGGGAGCTATAGGATTCCAATATATTTGAAACCAGGTTCAGGTCTACATCCACAGGTGCCATAACAGGTTCTCCTGTACCAGAATCTTCCTCATCTGAACTATAACTCACAGTCTGGAACAGAGGTTTCTAATTCATGGAGGGAAAAGAAAATCATGACATGAGATCCCATTAGATTAGGTGGTAGTTATAATAAAAAGCTAACCAAGCAAAAGGTAAAATTTAATCCCAAATAAAAAGGAAAATTTTCAGCCTTTGTGAAAGAAAGCCAAAATGAAGTCTAATAAACTAAGTAATCCAGCACTCATATTAAAATTTGGTTCCAATATACATAATACTCTCTTCTAGGAAAAATTTCTACAAGTAGAATGGATTTCTCTCATTTTGAAAAACCCTAAGGGAGATAACCAGAGTTAAGGAGGTGCATTTACAGATTGCCTAAGAGTTCTAAAAGAAGTAAACATAACAATGAACAATTTAAAAAAAAGAGACAAGAATCCAAATTTTCTTCTAAATGAAAGACACAAGATATCCTTTTAAGGCTTTGTAGGGTCCAAACAGAAACACTGAATTGTTACTTGGGTCTCTGATTTCACAGGTTGGGGAAAGGATTTAAAAGACAGCAGCTTGATCTACAGACCTTTATATCATGGACCAGCAGCATCTGCATCACTTGGGAGTTTATTAGAAATGGAAAATCACAGGCCTCACCTCAGACCTACTTAATTAGAATCATATTTTAACAAGATCCTTAGCTGCTTCATATTCACATTAAAATTTAAGAAACACTGCTTTGGATAACTCTAATGCATGGTTTCTATTAGGTTTGGCAACAGTACTGGAAGTGATTATGGCTTTAAATGTGGTTTAGATATTCAGAGCAAGGAGAATTAATATTAATTAAGGGCCTCATGGGTTTTATTGTTGTCTCATTTGTTTCTCAGGTTAATTCGAGCATGAGGATTACTGGTTAAAGGGTAAATTCATTAGCACCTTTAAAAATACATATATATATATATATATATAAAATAACATTTATGTAAACAAATGCACATATATGCATATATATTTATATATCATTTTACAAATATTTGTATGTATTGTGAAAAACTTGATTTTTACCCACAATGAAAAAAAATAAAAATAAATAAATAAATTCATAGTGGACAGCTGAGCAGGTTTTCAAACTCCAATCCACGAGATTCCAGAGTCCATGCTCTTTCCATCATGCGTCTATCTAGGGTTAGACAGTGCTGGCATAAAAACTAAGATAAAAAAATGTGAGTAGAATTCTAAATTGGCTCTAAATTAAAGAAACACAAAACAACCAGTATTAAGATTTAAAGTTATTTAGATATTTAAGATCCTTTCTTTTTTTTTTTTTTTAAATCAATTTAAGCTGCTAGCTATAGTTGTACACAACCACATTCTAATTTGAATACATTACCTGGCTTTTTATTTTAAATCCTGAAGGATAACATAGAATAAGTAATAGAATTAATTTGATATTTAGGAAAATAAAGTTAATAATCCTTCATCCTACCAGAGTTAGGGACAAATTAGCATTCTTTTTTATTTCAAATCTCACATATCAAAAGAAAAGAAAACCCAAGGCAAATAAGGTTTTAGCTAACCATCATAAGAGAATCAGAAAGGGAAAGAGGTTAAAGCACACATACCACTTGCTTCTGGGTGGTGAAACTTTTGCCAATGCTGGTGTGTGCCAGTTCCTGGTCCATCTGGGCCATATATGACTTCAGATTATTGAGAGTTCCTTTCAGAGAAGCCTCTTCCCCAGGCTCCTGTGTTTCAAGGTCCAAGTCATCATCACTGTCTAAACATTCAAAGTCTTCTTCCTCCAGATCATCGGAGTCTGACTCATGAGGCCTTGGTCCTTTACAGACCCCAACACAAAAACAGCACTCAGTAATTTTTAAAAAAGTGATTACACCTCTCAGAAGAATTAAAATGCTACCTGCAGAATAGCATATACAGTAGTTTATATAACCAAACTATTTCACAAAAACCCCTTCTACAAAATGGTAATGCTGATAGACATTTGCAGAAAAGTGCATAGGCTAAGGTGAAAGATTCTACTTTTTAAAAAATTGTCAATTCAATTAGTTAAAACATATCTCTTAAAAAAAAACAACAAAACTACATAACACATGAACACATTTAAACTTTCAAGCCATACAGAAGTATTGCCTCACATCTTACCTCTTCCTGGAAGAGAGTATCTTTTAACAGTTAGTGGGTATCCAGACTTTTATTTATGCAGTTCTGTACATATTTGCATATAACACATACAAGCATGACATTTATTTTTTTTATAGATGAAATATATATCATATATATAATATACCTATTTATATTAGTTTCCCAGCTGCTAAAATGAATACCATACAATGGGTTGGCTTAAACAATGGTAAGTTTTGAGGCTAGAAGTCTAAAACCAAGGCACCAGCAAGGTAAATCTTTTTCCCTGAAGACTGTAGTATTCTGGGGCTGGCTTCTGGTGATCCTTGGTCTCTGGCTTTTCTGCCACATGGCAATGCACATGGCGGCATCTTTTTTTTCCAGGTTCCGATGACTTCCAGCTTCTTGTGTCTCCTGCGGCTTCTCTCTCTATGGCCTTCTCTAAATGGCCTCCAGTAATAGGATTAAGACCCATTCTGGTTCAGTTGGGCCACATCTTAACTGAAATAACCTCATCAAAAGGTTGTATTTACAATGGTGTAGCCGTCTGGCAATTTGATGTAATTATGAATTCCAAAAATATAATTGGATCATGTTGTAAACTGATCTGATAATCTGGGCATGATTAAGTTATAATTAGGGCGTTGACAGGGCCACGTCAGTAGGACATTGAGCCCCACCCCTTGGTGGGTGGGGGAATCGAATAAAAAAGGTAAGGCAAAGGACAGAGGAGGCAGTTTTTGAGAAGCAGTCTTGATGTTGGAGAGAAGGCCCCAGGAGAAGAGAAGTGAGCCGTTCACCTGATAGTCTGCAGCTGACCTTGTGGAGGAACCAGAAGAGCTAAGCCTGGAGAGAAACCAAGAAGCCTGAACCCTGGCAAACGTCGGCAGCTGTCTTGCTCCAACACATGGCAATGGACTTTGGTGAGGGAAGAAACTTAACGCTTTAGGGCCTGGTATCTGTGGACGTCTACCCCAAATAAATACCCTTTATAAAGACCAACCCATTTTTGGCATTTCACATTAGCATCCCTTTGGCTGACTAATACAAATGGTTTCACACCCACAGCAAGATTAAGACAATGTTTTTCTAAGGTATATAACTTCAAACTACCACAGTCTGCCCTCTAGACCCCCAAAAGATATATTCCCACAAACAATATACATTAATTCCATAAAAACATCCCCAAAGCCTTAAACCATTTTAGAACAATGCTAAATCCAAAGTCTCATCAAAACTGGTTATGGGTATGCCTGTCTGATGGACCTGTGAGACCTAAACAAGTTATCTGGCAGAGGATAAACATTCGCATTCCAGAAGGGAGAAACAGAAAGGAAAACAGGGGTCATGGTCCCAAACAAATCCGAAACCCAGCAGGGCAAACTACATTAGATCTCAAGATCTGAGAGCCATCTGTAGCTTGATGTTTTGTCCTCTGGTCCTGATGGAGCAGCAGCCCCATCCTTTCCAAGTGCCTGTGTTGTGGCAGGTTCTCCCTGAAAATTGGAGTGTAGGCCCTACCCTCTCTGAGCATTGGGATGGGGCCAGTATCTCCTCAAATGCATGGGGGTGCAGGCCCCACCATCTCTGAGCATGGGGTTGGCAGCACAAAGCCTGCCCCCTCCAAGTGCTGGGGCAGATGGTCTGCCTGCTCCAAGCATGAGGACAGTATGCCTTTTCCACACACATGGGTGGGCCCACTATCTTGCCCCAAAAAGATTTTTTCAGTCCAGACCTTTGCTTCCATGGTTCTGCCCTTGAAGTCATTCTTTCAACTTGTCCCTTCTCTGTCCCTTTTAGTCCAGGCTGACAGTGGTTCTGTTTATACAAATTTTCCAAAAACCTTGTCAGCTTTCCTTCAAGTTCCAGGGAGTCCAAACCATCAGACAATAGAACTTTCCAAAGAGCCTTCCTGGATAACTGCATTTCTAATCCTGACTTCCACTGAAAAGGCTGATTGGATCCATGTTCAGCCACACCTTTCAAAGCAAAGAATGGAACCTTGTTCTCTAGGGAGTCACTTCCCAAGAGCTCAGGGAAATTCCAGAGAGAGCTGCTTCTGGCCAGTCTCAGAGCACACTAACTGGATAGGCTCACAATTTTCCAAACCATCAATTTCTGGTTTCTCTGCTTAAGAAATCAGTTCTCAGTTTATCCCTTTCTTCTCTCATTTCACTATAAGCTGCAAAGAGAAGCCTGCACCTTCCACACTTAGCTTGGAAATTTCCTCAGCTAGGTATCCAAGTTCATTGCTTACAAGTTCCACTTTCAATCCAACATCAGAACACAATTCTGCCAAGTTCTCTGCCACTTTCTAACAAGAATCAATTTTCTTCCAATTTCCAATAACACTTTATTATTTCCTTCTAAGTCCTCATCAGAATTACCTTTAATAGTCTCTTCAAAGCAATTGAGGCTTTGTCTATCAAGCACCTCACAATTCTTCCAGCCTCTACCCATTACCCAATTCCAAAGCCATTTCCACATTTTTTAGGTATCTGTCATAGCATCACCCCACTCATGGTACCAGAAACTGTACTGGTTTCCCAGCTGCCAAAACAAACAACATACAATGGGTTGACTTAAACAACAGGAATTTATTGGCTCATGGTTTTGAAGCTGGAAGAAGTCTAAAATCAAGGCATCAGCAAGGTGAGGTTTTTTTCCCCTGAAGACTGTGGCATTCTGGGGCTGGCTTCTGGTGATTTTTGGTCTCTGGCTTTTTTTGTTTGTTTTTTTTTAATTTAGATGTTTTATTTTGTAAAGCACATATCCACATACCTCAAGCACAGAAAATTAATCTGGAAGTGAATGCCATAACAGATCAGCTACTGACCATCAAGCAACAAGATAAGTAAAATGGATCTGCTAGCCCTCATAATCCCACAGTGCCCAAGGTGATATGTGGCTTTTCTGTCACATGGCACATGGCAGCATTTTCTCCTTTCTCTTCCAGCTTCTTGCTTCTGTGGCTTTTCTTTCTATGGCCTTCTCTATAAGGCCTCCAGTAACAAGATTAAGACCCATTCTGATTCAATTGAACCACATACCTTAAGTGAAATAATTTCATCAAAAGGTCCTATTTACAATGGGTTCACAACCACAGAATGGATTAAGATTAAGAAGATGTTTTCCTGGGGTACATAACTTCATGCCACCATAATATTGAACAATGCTTTGCTTTTTCACTTATTTATATGTCTTGGAGGTCCTTCTCTGCCTGAATATACACAGACCTCATTCTTCATTAAGGCTGCATAGTAGTTCAAAATATGGTGGTACCATGATTTATTTAACCATGTCCCTCTAGGTGGACATATAGGATAGTCTACATTTTTGGTATTACAATGCTACAATGATCACCTTAGCACATACATCTTTTTCATAGAGTAAATTCCTGGAAGTGAAATTGCTACATTAAAGATTATAGCATTCTAGAGTACCAAACTTCCTTGCAAAAAGGCAACTTGCATTTCCACCCCAAGAGTTTGACAGCAACCATTTCCCCAATCCTTGAGAAAACTGAATATTATCAATCTTTTATATCTTTGTCAATCTGATGGGCAAAAAGTAAATTCATTTTTATTTTGTATATACCTGTTTACTAGTGACATTTAACTACTTTCAAAAATTTATTGAGGGACGTGGATGTGGCTCAAGTGACTGAGCTCCTGCCTACCACATGGGAGGTCCCAGGTTTGGTGTCCGATGCCTCCTAAACAAGACAAGCAAGACGTGAGCTGATGCAACAGGCAGGCACAGGAGCTGATGCAACAAGATGACACAACAAGAGACATGAGGAAAACACAATGAGAGACACAACAAAGCAGGGAGCAGAGGTGACTCAGGCGATTAGGCACCTCCCTCCCACATTGGAGGTCCTGGGTTCTATTCCTGGTGCCTTCTAAAAAGAAGACCAACACACAATAAAAAGACACAGCAAATGCAAACAACGAGGGGGTGGGGAGAAACGAATAAATAATATAAATCTTTAAAAGAAAATTTACTGACTATACTTCTTCAGTCAACTGCCTATTCATATCCTTTATTGATTTTTTCCACTGGGTTGTTTGGCCTTTTCTTATTAATTTGTAAGTACAGTAAATCTAAGAGAAAAAGTAGTATGATCTAGGAGCCAAGATAAAACCCTACCTAAACACACAACATTCACTCACTCAACAAATATTTATTGAACAGCTACTAAGTTAGGCACTGAGGTAGGCATCCTTTGAAAAATCATTCAATAGGACAGTAATATCATGGTTGAAAACAACTCAAAACCATGAAAAGAAACAAACATTTTGACTTCCAAGAGATCTAATGCTCTAGCAACAGCCATACTTATAGCTTCAAAATGAAAATAAACCTCACAGTGTAACTTACCTAAAATCTTATCAAAATAATTAAGAAAAGAATCTGCATCAAACGTGATTGGAGCCTCTGAAGGGTCTCTGCAAATTTAAAGGAAAAAGATAATTAATTTACCCTGAACACAATTCTTTGGAACTTTTTCTAAAGTGGTGTCATTCTTAGGAAAACCACCAGAGAGGCAGAGCAGGAGGCAGAGAAACAAAACAGGCAGAGCAGGAGGCAAAGAGATGTGGACTTGGAGAAATCTGGAGCCAGCTTGCTTCCTGAAGGCTCAAGATCACCCTTTCTCACACAGAAAACATAAAAAAGAAAAAGAAAAAAAGGCATAGCAAGGAAAATTATAGTTTAAATTTAAAAATCCTTATGTATAATGGCTGCTTTATTCTTATGCTTATTGGATTTGCAGAGTAACGGAAATGAGTTTGCAGCTTCCAGTCTGTTGTGCGGTAGCAGATCAGAAGTCTGAACTTGTTTAAGAAGTAGATATTAAGAGTCCATAAGGCTCTGAGTAAAAGTCTAAGTTGTAAGTATACAATTTCCCTGCAGGTCTCTGAGATGGTGACTTTTAGATCTGTTGAGTAGTCTTTCTGGCTTACTTCAAGGATTGCAAGGCAGCTAGAAGTTTGACTCCAGGTAAATAAGTTACAAGTAAGTTACTACTGTTAGATACCAAAAGAGGGAAACAAGATCGTACAATTCCTTTATTCAAATAGAAGAGTGCAAATGGCAATAACTGGATGACTTCATTTGGGTTATTACTATTTAGATAATCATAATTCAATACAAATTACATACCGGGGCAGTTCTGCTCCCTTATGGGTTGAGACTTTGGTTATGAAAGCTTTCATGCTCTCTGAGACTTGAGTTAAGTCATAGTTCTGCTCCTCTTCCCTGGGAATGGGCTCTGATTCTTTTTTGCCAGCAGCTTCCTGCAGCAGTTGATCTAGCTGATCTGGTGAGAGATCTAACCAACTGTCATCTGAAAAGAAAGAAAGCATGATATTGCTGTAGTAGTCATATGAAAGGTACTCTCGAGGAGGGACACTGTGAGACTTAGTGGAATGCTTTAATTCTTTCTAAACCTTCCACTCTATCCTAATTCATTACTTACCATCCTCTGGGGGGAGATTAGCTTCTTCTTTCCTAAGCTCTTCCACATCAAATGGTATCGTCTGTAATAAGGTTAAGATTTCTTCACCTGGGCTCATAGCAAGAAAGCTATAAAAAATAAGACATAGATATTTCTTTATGCAAGAACAAGAACAATAGTGGGGAAAAAAAAAAGAGAGAGAAAACAATATTTTAAAGCTGAAAAGAGCATTTAGCCTAATGGTTTTTAAATGCTTTTTTTTTAAGTTGTAAACCCCTTTTTTTTCAAATAAAATTTTACCAGGATCTCTAAAATTATAGAAGAGCTCAAAGAAAAACTGCTTTGATTAAAGCAGAGGTTAAAAGTCTAGAGACCTACTCATTTTGCCTTTTTTTGGCTCTTCTGCAGATCCTTAGGGCTCCAGGGAATAACATTATAAAGCCATTGATCTAGAACAACACTTCAATTTATATATGAGGAAAAAGGAAGACCTGGAGGAAAGTATGCACTAAATATTAATATAGCATGTATTATATGCCAGACTAGCACTTTTTTTTTTTTTTAGGACATACTGGGGATTGAATCCAGAACCTCGTATGTATGAAGCAGGTGCTCAACTACTGAGCTACACCCACTCCACATCCTTTTCTTTTCTTTTTTCTTCTTTTAGGTGGTACTGGGGATCTCATACATGAGAAGCAGGCACTCAACCATGAGCTACACCCACTCCCCACAGACTAGCATTTTAAATACATTTCGGGGCGGATGTGGCTCAAATGGTTAGGCGTCCATCTGCCATATGGAGGGACCTGGGTTCAATCCCCGGGACCTCCCGGTAAAATAAAAACATATATACAGAAGGCGCATGGGCTGCCAGGCTCTGTGTGCCGGTGAGCCGCCAGGCCCCGGGAGCCAGGCAGCAAGATGATGACGTAACAAGAGAGAGACGCAGGGGAGAGACAAGACGAGATGCTCTGAATACCAGGAACTGCGGTGGCGCTGGTGGCAGAATGCCTCTCTCCTACATTGAAAGTCTCCAGGATCGAATCCTGGTGAAGACTGGAGGAGGAGGATGAGAAGACATAGCAGGAAACAGACACAGAGAATTGCCCAGCAAATGGACACAAAACAGCAAAAAAAAAACAAAAACAAACAAACGGGGAAGGGGGCTTTAAAATGGATAAAGTAAATAAATAAATCTTTAAATAAATAAATAAATACATTTCCTTAGTTAGTCCTCTGATTACTATTATGAGGTAGATAATAATCCTGTTTTACAGATGAGAAAACTAGAACTCATAAAAGTTCTATAACTTTTTTAAGATCATTTAGTTGGACAGAGCAAGGCTTGAAATCAAGTCTCCTTCCCGGGGATGAGCCTCCCTGGCAACGAGGGATTAATACCAAGTGCCAACTGGCAACATGTTTGGAAAATAGACCTTGAATAAAAGGGGGAAAAGGTAAAGAGAAATGAGTTCACATGGCTAAGAGACTTCAAAGAGAGTCGGGAGGTCATCCCAGAGGTAATACTTATGCATACCTCAGTAGGATCTCATAGAACACCTAAGTGGATATCACCCCACACTGAGGGACCCCTAAGGGCTCTGTTGACACTCAGCTCCTATACAAGTGGG
>JAQZBX010016993.1:0-17643 GCA_029593785.1 Cabassous unicinctus
GGTGCCAGGCTCTGCTCTTGATGCTGTGGCATCAGGAATGAACATAGCAGGACAAAGCTCTTCTCCCTGGAAGCTTCTGTTCTCTTCCCTTGCAGTGAGGAGAAAGTCCAGGCCAGGGTTGGGGAGGACGCGCGCTTCTTGATTTAATCTTCAGAAACATCACACTGAGGAGAAATTCCTCAGAGACAAAGATTCCCTATTTAAGTTTGGTTGGAGGAGGTGCCAAGAGGCTTGGCTTGTGCTGTGGGTCTGTCAGGAAATCCCTTGTGGAACCAGGGACAGACTCACCCACACAGTCACTGGAGGCTCCGAGCAGAGCCGGGCCTTCTCAGTGTCCCTCACCCAGGGAAGGGGCCCCCCAGGTGGGAGACAAGGATTCCCAGGTGCAGCAGCAAAGAAGATGCTCCTTTGGGGTTTTCTGCCAGAGACCGAGGATCCCCTTCCACCTCCTACGTCCTGGAACATCAGCATGTGAAGGACCTTCAGACACCACCAGCCTAGCCCCCACTTAGAGATGGGGAGCCTGAGGCCAGGAGGCGACACAGGCCTTGCCCACAGTCCCATGGTGAGGATCTGATAGAATTGGGAACCAAATGCAGATCCAATTCCAAGGCCAGGCTTCTTGCTGCCCTGGCACAAAACACTCTTTCCTTCAAAGACCCTGGTGCACAGTAGGCACTGAATAAAAGCTCATTGAACTAGCCTTTGAGCAGGGAGCCAGCTGTTCTCCTCCTCATCCATTTCCCAAAGGTACAGAAGGCTTCACCCTGGAACGCTGAGTATCCATTGGTGATTGGAAAACCCCTTTCAAACTAGGTGCCTCATTCCCTATCAGGCATCGAGTATCAGTACATATAGAGCTCCTGCATTTTTTAACGACTGCATAATACCCCATTGTATGGAAATATCATCATTGTTTTACAGTCTCTTGTTGATGCATAATTAAGCTGTTCCCCATCTGGGGCTTTTAAAGCGATGCTACAGAGGATGACCTTGTGCATGTGTCCTTCTACACAAGTGGGAGATATCCTATGAAAGGGCATTGCATTTTTATTTCTATGGATATTGCCAGATTTCCCTCCTTGATGTTGTAGCAATCAATTCTGCCCCTAACCTCTGGACATAGGCTGGGCAGGAGGCTTGATTCTGACTTTACAGATATGACAGATGAAGAGACTGAAGGTCTAGGTGGTGCTGCCCTTTCCCTTGCCTAAGTAATCACAGCTGGTAAGTGGCACGTCCAAGACTTTTGATGGGCTAGCTCCCAGTCCAGTGGTCAGTCCTCTTTGCTGTGCTCTCTTCCTATAGGATACCCTATAGGATGAGAAGGAGGGAGGCAACAAGGGGGCAGGGAGCCACTGTGTGTCATACCTCGCCCAGCAGTGACCATTATGGATGGCATTTCCTCCTAATGACCAGTGCTATGAGGGATAGGCAATGCTGTACCCCTTTTACAGATGAGGACACTGAGGCTTAGAGAGGGGCAGGGAGGACAGCTGAGATTTGAAACCCATACAGCCTACCTCCACTGTCCCTGCTCTCTACAACACCCCACTGCGTTTGTCTAAGGATGGAGAAATGCTCCAGCCCTCTCCTTTTAAAATCTTGTATTGTTCTGTTTTATCACAAAAAGCATTTTAAAAAAATAACATTCCCATGAAGGGAAGAGGGGCTCGCTTTATACCCCAGATAACTGAGATACAGCAAACATCTCATGATATGTTAACCTGTTCTTAAAAGGCTCGTCTCAGCATAAGAGCATTTAGGAAGCTTTTCTCCCATCGTGGTGATGTTGCTCCTTCACTGAGCAGCCCCAGGAGCGAGCTCTGGAGAAGAGCTTTGGTAGAACAGGGACAGGACCCAGGAGACAATGTGCACCCGTTTCATGGCCCTGAAGACAAAGGAATGCTGAGGTGAAGGCATTTCTAAAGGTGCTGGGGTCCCATGTGAGCAAGAGTTTCTATTCTAGACTTGGGGTCAGGAGCTCAGCATCTTCCCTCCTTTGCTGCTACAGGCAACCAGGCCTGGGGCTCAGCAGGGTGACTCCTCCTGTGATTGCTTGAGGTCAGGAACTTCACGGGGACACGGGAGGGTGGAGGTCAGTGTCGGGGCTTGTGAAGATGGAGCACAAGAAAGCTTAGGGGGCCTCAGGAAAACCCTCCTGGGATGCCCTTCATGCCACTGAGCCTCAGTCCTCGCATCCATAAATGATGATGAGCATGGATTCTTAGGAGAGTTGAATGATTCGCATGTAAAGCACCTTTTACACCATAGGTCCTCGGAAAATCAAGTGACCTTGCTGAGCCTCAGTTTCTTCACCTGTAAAGTGTGGGTAATCACAGCAACCTTTCCAGTAAATGATGTTTGCTGTTATCCCAAAGCTGTGTGATCTTGGACAAGTCTGGATTTCCCCTGAAAGCTCACTTTCCCCATCTGTGAAAGGGGGCTAGTCATAGCTACCATTTGGGGGTTCTGTGAGGACTGGGGAGATGAGTGGTGGGGTTAGAGTTATTACTGGGCATCTGTAAGACAGTGGTTAGGAGACCACGGGCCCTGGGTTCGAATCCCAGCTCTGCACTTCTGGCTGTGTGGCCTCTGACAAGTCTCTCCATCCTGCGGGTCTTGGCATCCTCATCTGTTGATAACACTGACCTCCTAGAGAAGAGCATGTGCTGGTGACAGCTCTTTGGGGACCCATGTGTGGGGCATGAACACTGACCCAGGCATACGCCTCGGGCTGAGAAGTGGCTTCCAAGGAGGGGAACCCAGACAAAGCACTGTTCAGATCCCAGCTTCACTGCTGGGGGACCTTCCCATCTTTTCCCACATTCGCATCTAAACAGGCATCGAAATCCCAGCAAATCCTCACTGTTCAGTCTCAGAACCCTCCAGCCTCAGCACCAAAATGTCACCAATGAAATCTGTTCCCTCCTTCCTCTCAAAATGCTGCCAGCTCTCCCTAAATAGCTAATCTGGAGGAGAGTGCCTGTGACCTGGTTTGTGTTTTGAAAACCAACTCACCAAATTTGCGTCCTAAGGGGATTATTTTAAAACGAGAGGGAGAATCTTCATTTGGTGGTTTCTGCTGCTTTTTCATTTGGCCTTTTCATGGCAGCTACAAGGAGCAGGATTTGAGACTTCTCTTGGTGGGTTTTCTATGCTTTTGTTTGGCCTCCTTACTGCAGAAAGGATAAATATGGAGTTTAAGAACTAGTAGCAGCCAGGTGCTATGCTAGCATGTTATTAGCATCTTAATAATTGTTATTTATTATGCACCTACTATATGCTAGGCTCTGTGTTTTCCATACATCATCTCTAATCTTACCAGGTTGGTGTTTTTATCCACTTTTTGTAGAAGCAGACGCTGAGGCTCAGAAAGAACCAGACCTTAGGTAGGGTGGCTCCCCCATTTGACCACCGTGTATCCTGGGCCAGCCACGTTCCTTTCTGAGCCTCACCCGATCAATGGAGACCACCCTGAGAACCCCTCACAGGACTGGTGGGAGGATCAAAGGGCTGGGGCTCATGGGGGGATGAGCCCAGCATTGGGGCAGCTGAGAAGCTCTCACTAAATGGTAGCAGGTTACGGCATCTCATTTTAGTGACTTTGAGCTGCTGGCGAGTTTAGGTCTTAGTCAAGTGATGCCCTTCTGACCAGGCCCTCAAGGTGGCTGGTCGGTGGTAGGACAAAGAAAATATTTACAACCGCAAATGTCTGTAATATTTGCTGGGTGGCAACTGCCAAAAAAGGTGTTAGACAATAATCAGCCATTTGGAGACCCCAAAGGAACTCCTTTAGGACCCATCTACAGGGAGAAGCTGCCCTCACTCTTCTGGTTCTTCAACTTGTGTGTGCTCGCAGGACATGGGAAGTGCTTTTCTGTGCTTAGTCTGCCTGAAGAGATGAACCATCTTTGGCTTTCTCAGCTCTCAGTGATCTCTATTTTCATCCCAAAACAGACCCAAAATAAGCCCCCAGATTTACAAAAACATCCCTTTGCCCCTCCCTTTAGAATTCAGAGGTCAGTGCAGATTAGGCCCTGCTGGAATATTTGTGGAAAAATGAAAACTGGAGTAAATTAAGGTGTACCTGCAGGGAGAGCTCTGGCTATGAATAAAGTCTGGCTTAAAGGTAGATAAATGGTTGTTTATTTTTGTTTAGCTTCTCCTGTGTGATTGAAAGTAAAAATGTTTGAATTGCCTCATTTGTCCTCTCTGCAGCCATGGGCAGGAGGAATCCCCCATCCCATACCCCCCCCCATCCCATTCATTCACAGAGGAATCAACTGGGATGTGCCCTGGCCATGCAGCCCCGAGGCCCGGGCAGGGCTGTGCTGGGCAGCTGGTTCCAGCCCTCCCCCAGCCCCCCTGTGCCCCTTCGTCCCCTGCATCCACTCCTATGAACGCTCGCTCTGAAATGTTCAGGTTCCAGGTGAGGCCAGCTGGGAGGAGTCAACCCAGAGGAGCCCCAGTCATCCTGTTCCTGTGCAGACACTGGTGGCAAATCTCCTGGGGCCGAAAAAACCAGGGGGGCTTTGAACTCAGGCCTGGAATTCCACCTCGGCCCTGCCTCTTAGCTCTCTCTGCCCCTTTGCTTCCTCCTCTGTACAGTGGGGAGAATGATACCAGCTCCTAGCATTGCAGAAACATGTAAAAGCAGCAGAGATGAGGATTCTTACCACTGCCTTGTGCTTTGTTACTGGTTGTTGCAATCCTGCTTACTGTGTTAAATGCTCCTTCTTGTAGCTAAACCCTCTCCCCCCATGGTCTCAAGCTCCTCGGCCAGGGCCACGTCTGGGCAGGCTGTGACCTTCACCTGCGAGTCCCACGGCTTCTCCCCCAGGAATATCACCCTGACATGGTTCAAAAATGGGAACGTGCTCCCAGCCCTCCAGACCACCGTGGTCCCACCAGACGACAGCGTCTCCTACCGCATCTCCAGCCAAGCCAAGGTGCAGCTGAGCCCAGGGGATGTCCGCTCCCAGGTCATCTGCGAGGTGGCCCACGACACCTTGCAGAGCCCTCTCCGTGGGACAGCCAACTTGTCTGAGTCCATCCGAGGTAGAGACCCACACACCTGCCCCAGCTGCACCCCAACAAGGCTGCTCGCCCAGGTTCAGCTCCAGGGCATGACTTGTCTGGAGTCTGTTTCCTAGTTGTCCCTCCCTGACCCCTGCACCCATGAGAGGCTGAGCGCTTCACCCTGCACTTTCCCTTATTGTTTATTTATTGGCAGCTTCTGGTTGACTACCTGCCATGTGCCAAGAGCCATGCTAGGTACTTTCATTTCTTTCATTGTCAGTGCCATTTATTTTACCAACAGCAACTGCAATTATTGAGCACCTACCCTGTGCAGTACTCTCTGTTGTTTGGGATTTCATTTATTTTGCTACAGTTATTATGCTCCAACTGCATCCTGTTGATTTCACTCATTGTCACCCTACTAGAAGCTACCAGTCCTTAAGCGCCTACTCTGTGCCAGGCACCATGCTCAGTGCTTGAGTGCCTGCTGCATGCTTGGCTCCATCCTGGGTCATTCCCTTGCTATGGTGGTGGGAGCTCACCATCATCAAGCCCCTCCCCTGTGATGTCTATTCCTATGGTCAGAGCCTCTGCCCTGTGCTGTTTCAGTTCTGCCCACCTTGAAGATGATGAAACACATCATGCCAGGGAACCAGGTGAACGTCACCTGCCAGGTGGAGAGGTTCTACCCGGAGAAAGTACAGCTGACGTGGTTGGAGAAGGGAAACGTGTCCCGAACAGAAACAGCCTCAAGCCCCGTAGAGAACAAGGATGGGACCTATAACCTGTCGAGCTGGCTCCTGGTGAACTCGTCGGCCCACAGGGAAGACGTGGTGCTCACCTGCCAGGTGGAGCATGATGGACAGCCGGCAGTCAGCACACACCTGACCCTGGAGGGCGCTGCCCCCCAGAAGGACCAGGACCTAGGAATACCGCCTGGTGAGGCCTCCACACCATCCCACCTGGCTCTTTCTAAGTTGCATCTTAATTTAATCTTTGTTTATTAATGCTAAAGTAGTAACCCATGGTTATTATAGAATGATCTAGATGTCTATACATATAAAGTGTAATGTAAAAGTAAGTGCCCTTCCCCCAAATCCCATACCCCAAGGGTCACCCACTGCAGGTAAGACTTTGGTCTATATCTTTATAGATCTTTTTACATAAATATATGTTCAAGAAGAGAAGGAGGGAAGGAGGGGGACCATCCTGTTTGTAGCATCTTGCCTCCGGTTTTCTTCTCCCTCACCTCGCCTGCTCTTCCTGGCTGCCCTGGGCCTCCTGTCCCAAGGTTCATCCAAAAACAGCCCACTGGGATGGGGGAAATGGCAGAATTTAGGACGTTGTGACTTGTCTGAAGTGTGAGCAACGCTGCAATGAATGCCCTTGGACATATACCTCTTAAACGTGTGACTCTTTCTTTGGGACGAATTCCCAAAGAGCCATTTCCAGAAAAGGGCAGCATTTTAAGCTATGGCACTGCCAGGTTGCCCACTAAAAGTTTTGTACTGATTACTCTTCTGGGAGAGTCGTAGGGTGTCGGCATCATTTGCTCAGCCCCTTACAGCTGGTTGTCGATGTATTTCTCTTCTTTCTTCCAAATGGCAGCACCTAGTTGGCATTTCAGAGTCACTGTGGAACATTCCATTACTTCATCAGCATGGCTGATGGCTGGCATACAGCAAACCCTTTGAAAGGATCCAAGTTGAGCCGTTTATTTCCATAACGCATCCTTCAGGGGAAACAGGGAAGCTCTAAAGAAGCCTTGGTGGTTTCTTTAATTTTATCAATGCCAGGTTTTTATGGAATGAGCAGTGCACTGGGATATGGGGTATCTGGATTTCCACTTGGCTCTGTCACAGACTTGCTGTGTGATCTTGGACAAGTCTGTGCCCCTCTCTGGGCCTTCATTTTCTCACAAGAGTGTTGAAGGAGATGAGCTTTGTGACCTCTCCAGTTCTGAGTCTCTGATAGTAGGTCCAGGGCTGGTCATCATTGGAGCTTCAGGGGCTGACACATAGCTTGGCACATAATAGGTACTCAGTAAATACTTGTAAAAAGCATGAAAAAGTTAGTTACTTTGTTGGTCAACTAGATTAGTTAATCCTCAGAACTGTCTAATGAGGTAGAAATTATTATTAACTCCAATAACATAAGAGGAAGTCAAGGGGTAGAAGACCTTCCTAAGGCCTTACAAATAGTCAGAGATGTTGATTTGAGCACACTTTACCGTGACTTGGAGCTCTGCTCTGACTAACCACAATGTTCTAGTCTCGGATCCCCTGCCAGCCAAGGAGCCAAGCCCTCTGCTCTCCAGTTCAAGTCTCCTTGGTTCAGAGCTCCTATGTGAACTCCTAAGCCCAGTGCATATGGGCCGGGTCTCAGGAACAGATCGGTGGACCCTGAGTGAGCTCTGCAGAGACCAGAGTCCAGTGGCATGTGCCCCATTCCCCACCTGTCTCTTCTTATCTCCACTCCCTCACACCTGATTGCTGATTCAGAGTTTGGATGGATTTGTGCTGCCATTGTGCCTGCTCAGTGCTGTTGACTCCAGATGAGAAGGAACGTATTTCTGTTCTTTGGGAGTGAGATTTCTGCTCACATCCAGGTTCCTCCATGGCTGTTGGCAACCAGTATTTTCCTTCTGAGAACCTCAGTGTCGTTTTCGCGCTGCCCACGAGACCTCCTTCATAGACCTGGACATGCCCATGTGCCTAAACCATCGAGAATGCCCAGCCAGGTGTTCTCACTTAGCGATGCCTGGTTAGCGGTGAAGAAGAGTGGTGGGGTTTTTGTTGTTGTTTTGTTTTCAATACTTTAAATTTTTTTTTTACTGGTTTAGATTACATAAATGTTACATTAAAAATATACGGGATTCCCATATACCCCAATCCCTACCCCTCCCACACTTTCTCACATTAGCAACATCCTTCATTAGTGTGGTACATTTGTTACAATTGATGAACACGTATTGAAGCATTGCCACTAATTGTGGATTATAGTTTACATTATAGTTTACACTCTGTCCCACACAATTTTGTAAGCTATGTCAAAATATATAATGGCCTGTATCCATTATTGCAATGTCATTCAGGGCAATTCCAATGTCCCCAAAATGCCCCCATATTACACCTGTTTTTCCCTCTCCCTCCTCTGAGAACCTCCAGTGGCCACTGCCTCCACATCAATGATGAAAGTTCTTCTATTGCTAGAATAACAATAAGTCTATAGTAGAATAACAGTAAGTCTACTCTAGTCCATTGTTCATCCCCCAACCCTGAGGATTCTGGGATAGTGATGCCCAGAGTGGTGGGTTTTAATTTTCTCGGTTTCTCATCTGTGTACATGAAGCCTCTACTCCATGTGCTCCCTAGGTACCTCTAGCAGGTGGAGTATGTTTATTGTGGTGGGCGTGGTGTGTGCCTTGCTGGTGACCCTGCTGATCGCGGCCCTCTACCTCCTCCGAATCAAACAGAAGAAAGGTGCGTGGATTACCTTCTGTTCCTCCCTAATAGTTTTACCCATGAGCCGTCCTGCCCAGAGGGCAAGGCCACTAGAGTGCTTTGGGACACAAGTAGCTTAAACCAGAAGGACCTTCAGGTATTTCAAATAACCAGAAGTTCAGAGGTAGCAGCACTGGGGTTGGTGGAGCAGCTTCACCAGGTTGGAATCTAGGTTGTAACTCCTGTAACTGACCTCTCCTCATGGTTGCAAGATGGCAGTCATTGCTCCAGGCCTCACATCCTCATGGGACCACCCATTGAGGTGGGAAGCAGGGAGCTGCCAGAGTGGCAAGATGGGACTCTCCAGACCTGTCTTAGGGAGCAGATGATATTTCTCAAGAGCCTCCTGGCAAGCTTTTGCTTTCTCTACATGCCCAAGCTATGTGCCTAGCCCCCAGATAGGTGGCTGGAAGGGAGTGGGGATAATCACACCACCTCCCTTCAAGGCTGTCGGGAGGATTAAATGGGCGGCTACATGTAAAATGTTAGGAAAGTCCCTGACACACAGCAAGTGTTAGTGCTTGGACTCAGTGTTTTTTTGTGAGCCCAGAAACAGTGAGCCACCTCCCTGGAAAGCGCCTCTTACACTGGCAAGGTGTATGGGCTCTGACGCCACAGCAGAAGGGTGCAGGTTCACATCCC
The DNA here is from genome assembly GCA_029593785.1 of Cabassous unicinctus. Classification (NCBI taxonomy): domain Eukaryota; kingdom Metazoa; phylum Chordata; class Mammalia; order Cingulata; family Chlamyphoridae; genus Cabassous; species Cabassous unicinctus. Next base: position 9,168 of record JAQZBX010016993.1, read on the forward strand.
TGTTTCTGTGCATGCACATGTGCATGCGTGAGTTGTGTGTACATGAATTGTGTGTACGAACACTTGGGTGTGTGGTTGTTGCTGTGGCAAGGCCCTTAGTTTGGAGCCAGACAAGCTAGGCTTCTAGACGCTCACTACATACTCTGAACAGTTTGGCCTCCACAAACCTCAGTTTCCCCATCTTTAAAATGGAGTTAGCCATGCCTACCTCAGAGGATAGCTGTGAGGATCAAATCAGCTCGTGTGTTTTAATGGGTCTAACATATAATAGGACCTCCATAAATACATGTTCTCTTTTCTCCTCTTGGAAGAGACAATTCTAATCCCATGCTTCTGAAGTTTTTTGACTACAAGAGATAGACATTTCACATCTCAACCCAAAACACACACAAACACACACGCTCCCATGTATAAAATAGAAGCTCTGATAATTGTCTTTTTTGTCGTATTCTCTTCTGTTTTCTTTTCAAAATTTTTGGTTGTGACCTGCTGTGTGCCACAACCCACAAAGTGAAAAATGCTGTCCTGAGCTGTCTTTTTGTACCTGAGCCCCCCACGTTCCCCTCCTTCCTGGGCTGCGAGGATTCTTTGTATCCCCTTAGGGTCTGGCATCTGGAAGATGTCCTGCCAGGGTCCCTCGCCACCAGGTGACAAGCCAACCTATCTGATAACACATTTGTGGTGGTCGTTAGTGAAATCCCAGCTACCCTTTTTGAAGCTCACTGCCAGGCATCCTGCCAGGTCCCTGACCCCCAGAATCTCATCATCGTGGGGTTAGGCCTCAGCAGCCTGGGGTGCCAGAGGAGGAAGCGGGGTTTGGAGAGCTGCAGGTGCCAGTGTAGTGGCAGGTGTGTTTGCCTGCAGAGCCCAGCTCTCAAATGCAGGCTCCAGGCAAGGAACAGCCAGCACTCAGCTCTTCTGACCTGCCAGGTACTGTTCAGGCTTTACATGTGTTAACTCAGTCCTCACTGCAGATCTCTGGGTTGCTATCACTAACCCCATTTTACAGATAAGGAAACTGAGGCAAAGGGAGGTATAAAACTTGCTCAGGGCCTCCAGGTAGAAAGTGGTGGAGCCAGGAGTCAAACCCGGGATTCAGGTTTCCCGGGGCCACAGTGGGGACCCCTCTGTATACCACCTACTGAGATGCCCCTTCTCCCTCCTGGGCCCTGGGGGTGGGAGCTGCCGTATTCCATCTATCCGCTACCACTCGGCTCTCCCGCTGGCATGTTCTGCTTTCAACTCTACCACTTCGCAGCTGTGTGAGCGCCCAGCCTCCTCACCTGTAAAACGGGGGCGATCAGTGTTCCGTCACTGGATTCCCCAGACGACCAGGGTCCCAGCACTTTGCAACCCAGCCTCCAATCAGACAATAGATGCCAAGCTGCAGCCTTCCCCGCTGGCTCCCATTCACTTCGAGAGCAGCACCAAGCGTTAACCCGGAAGAGAGAATTCTTGCACTGTGGCAGCCTCCAGCCTGTTAAAATGCGGTGCAGAGCACAATTGAGTGTGCATGTTGCTTTTTAATTACAGTTTTACAGTGAAATGAGAGTCAAATGGTTGCTGAACCCCAGAGGCTTCTCTGCAGGGTGCCCCATAGTACAGATTTAAACCCCCTGAACCAGATGGACCCTTTCTTCCCTCCTAAGATCCTTTTTTTGGAGACTGGTGCCACGTAAATAGATGCATACCCAGCCCCACCCTGCGAGTTACGGAGATGATATCCACACACAGAGAGGGGAAATGGCCCACCCAGGGTCACACAGTGAGTTGGTGGCAGGGCTGGGATCCCCCAACTCCCAGCCCTGCCCAAATCTGTTCTCTAGCAGGGAATGGCTCCGACTGGGAGCTGGGCTTGCGGTAGAGCCTCCCGTAGGGTTTGTGGTTGAATCGAGGGGTTGCCCAGACTGGGGAGGGTAGAGGGCCCCTGCTGCACAGGAGGCTGCTTTTGGATTTGACGCTTGGCAGCATCCAGCGGTGGGAAAACAGGAGGACCCAGCTCACTCCCTCATGGTCTTTCTCTCAGGCAGAGATGGGATAGGGTTGGGGGAGATTCCTGTAGCTCCGAGGATATGATTTCAACAATTCCTCTCTGCATCCTTGGAGGCAAATCTTTGCCAGAAAAATAGAGTTAGAAAAGAAAGTGTGTTTTGAGGTTAAGTAACTGGCTTTCATTTCTTTTATCTTTCAGCCAAGGGGTCCACTTCTTCTACACGGTAAGTGTCCCATCGGGCTAGAATGCTTTTCCAGGTATTATTTGGTTGCTTGACAACCCCCAAAACTGCAGAGCACAATCCACACCTGCTGACCCTCACACCTATGCCGATCATGGTTTCCACTCCTTGTCTTGGTAAGCTCCTTGCACCAGGTCTGCTTTTGACTCTTGTCCAGGGGGTTTCAGCCCACAGGGGTGTTGCTTTCTTGCCTGCTCTCCCCAGATAGCTAGGCCCTTCTTGAATCTTATTTGGATGGTGGCAGAAACCTCCCAAGATTTCTGCGCTCACAGACATCCTGCACACACTGCCAGGGTCCTTGTCCCCAGGCTCGAGTTGTGTATACCCTGCCTTTCCTTCAACCAGTAAATATTTATTGAGCACTTGGACGTGGTGCTGGCCCTGGGAACACAGTGGTGAATAAGACCGAAAGATCCGGGCCTCCCAAAACTCACAGTCTCATCAGAAGTTCGGCAGTTTCCTTGTGCTGCAGGCAGTACCTTCGTTTGTGCATTTGTTATTTCATTAATGATTTGCTGCATCCCTGCTATGTGCCAGCTCTGTTCTGGTAGGGGAAGGAGTCCCTGTGCAGTTGGTATTCTGGGTGCTGGACAGAGAGCAGCCCGTGCAAAGGCCCTGAGGTGGGCTGTGCATGGTGGGCCAGGAGGATGCCCATGAGGCTGGGCAGAGCGAGCACAGGAAGGGGCAGGAGATGGGGTCAGGGAGGTGCAGGTCCACAGGCTCTTATCCAAAGCATATGTGGCCAGATGTGTGACGGATGCAGACTTTCTCAGCTTTTAGGAAGGTCCCTACTCACCCCCAGCAGGGGAGGGACAGCATCCTATTCTTTAGCACACTAATGTGTCTACACCAGAAACACAGGAATATCCATACTAAGGGGGATGGATGAAAACTGTAAATAGCTACATGTCAGCTCAGGGCAGGGTTTGCCACCAAATGGGCATTTTAGAGCTTTGTGGGTTTCAGAACTGCCACTCAGGGATGATTAAGGAGGATGGATGGTGGAACCCTGTGGGCTTCAGAAGGATTCTGGGTTTTACTCTGAGTGGGACGTGATCTGACTTTTGTTCTAAAAGCATCACATGATTGCCATGTGGAGGCCAGACTTGAGAGGTAAGGCTGGAAGCTGAGAGAACAGCAAAGAGGCTACTGCAGTAGTCCAAGTGAAAGAAAGGGGCAGCCTGGCTCTGAGCAGTGGTCAGGTTCTGAATGATTTTGAAGGTAGAGCCAAGAGGACTTGCTGATGTAGAGTCAAGGACATTCCCAAGGTCAGGAGCAATTGGGGTGCTGTGGCATGAGGTAGGGAGCTGCATGTGATGGATATAGAGATGGGGAAATGCAGGGTTCTGGGGGTGCACCCCATGGTATCATCTACCTACTGAGGGGGCCATGGGAAAGCATCATGCATCCCTCTGCTTTCCAACAAGGTTTAGCGAGTCCACAGTCCCCTCGGGCAGAGCCTTGCTGCCTGCTCTCACCTCCAGAGGCGGCTTCCTGGTCTGAGCCCTGCCACCTCCCAGCCTCCTCTTCCCACCCCATCCCCTAAACAAGCAGAGCCACTGCCTCCCAGGGAAATGTGTTTCCCTCATGCTGTGCCCCTGCCCCTTGCTGCCCCATGCTGACACATACTCTCCAGGGCAAGGTTCTGCTACTGTCCTTTGCCTAAAAACCACCAGTGGCTCCCTATGGCCTTCAAGATAAAGTCCAGACTCCTCAAGGAGGTCCTCAAGCCCCCGTGGTGCATCCCCTGCTGACTTGGATAGTTTCATGGCTGCCACTGCCCCGAAGGGTGCCCAGCCCTCGCGTTACGTGGCTCCACCACACTGCACAACCTCCAGCTCCTCCCACATGCCATGTCCTTGCCTACTGGTCTCCCTTGCTGAGGGGTGTTCTCCCACCCCTGCTCACACGCCACCCAGGGCCTCTGCCCTTCAGGGGGCAGCAGTCACAGTGGGCTCTGAAGGGCACCCCCTGGAGTTGTGCTACATGGTTGCTAGAGCGAGCTCCACTGCTTTCACCGGGAGCTTTCTGCTCTGCCCTCAGGGGTTGGGGTCCCCTCCTTGGAGCTCTCCTGGTACCCCTGCATCAGCAACCCCCCCACCCACCCACATGCTACAATGCTGCTGCATCTGGCTCCGAATATTTTAACACTCTCCTTCCTCCTTCCCCCATATCCCTTCTCCAGTAACCTCTAATCTGCTTTCTCTCTCTGCAAATTTACTATTTCTAGTATCTCTTGTAAGTGATATCATATAATTTTTGTCCTTAGTGTCTTTCTTATTTCACTGAGCATGTGTTTAAGGTTCTTCCAGGTTGCAGCATGTCTCATAACTTTATTTTTTCTTTAGCCAAATAATATCTCATTTGTGCCTATGAACCACATTTTGTTTATCCATTCATTTGTTGATGGACACTTGGTTGTTTCCATCTTTGGGCTATTATGAATAATGCTGCTATAAACATAGGTGTACAAGAATCTGTTTGCGACCCTGTTTTCACACTTTTTGGGTATATACCTGGAAGTGAGATTGCCAGGTCAAATTGTAATGCTGTATTTAACTTTATGAGGCACTGCTGTTTGCTTTCCACAGTGCACCATTTTACATTACTATCAGTAATGCACTAGAGTTCCAATTTCTCCACATCCTCTCTAACACTTGTTATTTTCTCTTTTCTTAATAATAGTCATCCGTGTGGGTATGAAGTGGTATCTCATTGTGGTTTTAATATACGTTTCCCTATTGGCTAATGATATTGAGTATCTTTTCATGTGTTAGCTATTTGTATATTTTATTTGGAGAAATGTCTATTCAAGTCCTTTGCCCCTTTTTTAATTGGGTTGTCTTTTTTGTTGTTGCGTTGTAAAAGTTCCTTATATATAGTTTGGATATTAAAGTCTTATTTGATAAACGATTTGCAACTATTTTCTCCTACCCCATGGGTTATCTTTTCATTTCTTGATAATTTCCTCAAAATTATTTTGTGATAACTCACAAAAGTTTTTAATTTTGATGAAATCAGATTGATCTATTTTTTTGTTGTTGTTGCTTGTGCTTTTGGTAGTCATATCTAAGAACCCATTGCTGAATCTCAGGTCATGAAGAGTTGCCCCTATTTTATCTTCTAAGAGTTTTACAGTTTTAGAACCTTGTTTCAGTCCTTGATTGATTTTGAGTTGATTTTCATATGTCTGGCCCCGTATTATAACATGCCCCTCATGTTTGCTGCTGTATCTGCCAAACGTGGCACCGGACTAGAATGGGACAGGTTGTCTCCATGAAAGCTTGCTGATTGAATGAATGAATGAATAAATGAACATCATCCCACACCACTGGAGCTCCCTCTAATCTCTTCCCTCTCCGAATCCCTAAAATTCTCCTCTCTGTGGCTTCATAGCCCTAAATATAGAAGAACTCTCTTGTTTTATTTTGTTTGTGTTGTCATTATTTTTTACTTGTTTCTCTCTCCAAATAGATAACGAGTGTCTCTAATTATAGTAACAGCAGCAGCAGCAGCTCCCATTTACTCTGGTAGGCACTGATCTAGTCCTTTACATATTAATCCATTTGTGATTTAATTATCACAGAAAAACCGATGAGTTCTTATTATCCCTGTTTTATATAACAGCGGTTCTCAAACTTGCGGGTGTAACAGACTCGCCTGGAGGGCTCCTTAAAACTCAGGTTACTGGACCCCACTCCCAGAGTCTCTGATTCAGAAGTTGTATTTCTAACGAGTTCTCCGGTGATGTGCTGCTGCTGGTTCTAGGCCACGTTTGAGAGCCCCTGTCCTAGAAGGTTATTATTATCCCTGATTTGTGGTTGAGGAAGCCGCGGCTCAGAGAAGTCGGGTGACATTCCCAAGGTCCCGCAGCTCGCAAGTGCTGCAACTGCGACTCAAACCCCGATTTCTCTGATGAGCTGGCGCTCTTCACCGCTGCGCTGATGTCTCCTGCTGCCTATTTCTTCTTCCCTAGAGGAGCCGGCCGTTTTCTGCCCGTTTTTTATTTTCCATCGTGAGCCTACCAAGGGAGCTGTGAGATCACTTGCTCCCTTTCATCTCTCTAAAGCAAAGCAATAGCTCTGCATGGTAACCGCGGCCGGCTTCGGCTCTGGCTTGCTGGGATCAGACGCGTTCTAAAGGACATTGGCGTTGGTAATGACGGAGCCCTCCGGGGAGGGTGCCAAGGAGGAACGCCGCCGCTTTGAGCTCACAGGGCTCCTCAGGTGGCAGGGGCAGTAGAGGGATTGGCAATTTCTAATTCCCTGGGTTAGGAACGTGCAGGCGGAACAGGGGCCGTAATCTTTCCCTGCTCAGATGAGAGAAAAATGCGTCTCAGCTCCCTTAATTGGGCACCAGGGTTCGTTCTGTCAGCCATTCATTCACTCGTCAGACATCCACTGCATTTATTCTTGGAATATTTAGGGCTTCCCCTGGTTGAGCCCAGCTCAGTGCCAGTCCTTTTAATCTAGAGGATTGCAAAGGGGAGTAAAAGGGACACTGGCTCTCGTCTCATGACACTAATGATCCAGTGGGAGAGATGCTCATTCATTCATTCATACATTCAACAAATGTCTATGGAATACCATCAGGGTCCCAGCCCAGTGACAAGTGCTGGGGCTTCAGTGGTGAACAAGACAGACCTGCCTGCATGGAGCTCTCAGGCCACTGGGAAGGCAGGTCACCAAACAAGCCGGGAGATTGATAAACAATGTAATGCAGGTACTAACCAAATAAAATAAAGCCAGGTAAGAGACAGCTTACCTGTGGGGGGAGGGGGCCAGGGGGAGGGTCAGGGAAGGCTAGTCTAAGGAGGTGACATCTAGAAGATAACTGAAGGCTCCAGCCATGGGAATATCTGGGGCAAAAGCAGACCAGGCAGAGGGAGCAGCCAGTGCAAAGGCCCCGTGGCAGGAGCAGTTGGACATATTCATGGAGCATGGAGAAGGCCAGGGTAACTGGAGTGGAGTGAGCAAGGGGTGAAGAGAGAGACTAGAGCAGTCAGCAGGGGGCCATGTCCTTCAGGGCCTTTCCAGGTAGGGTATGGAGTTGCATTCTACTGTGTGGTAAGAAGGGGTTTTGAGTGGAAAAATGATGCAACATCATTTATGCTTTTTAAATGTGGAGATCGGAGTGCAGAGGGGCAGGAATAGAACCAGGAGAGCAGTGAAAGAGTGGTTCTGCTATATATTTTGGAGGCGGAACAGACAAGCCTTGGGGTGGGTTAGACATGGGTTTAAAGGAGCAGAGAGAAGAATCAGGGATGATTCCCATGTCCTCAGTCTGAGTGCAGGGATAAGTAACACAGCGCCATTCACTGAGATAGGAAGGAGAGAGGGACAGCCATGGACAAATGGATAATTGATTAGTCTGAAATACTGCTCTGAAAAAGAGGAACCCAGAGTTCTCAGAATGGAGTTTGGAGGTTCAGTGAAGGTTTCTTCAAGAAATGACTGTTTAAAACAGCATCTGAAGGAAGAGAAGGGATGAAGTAGATAAAGAGGTGGGGGTGGGCCTGAGTGTGCAAAGGCCCTGGGGCCGCCTGCCTGGAATTCATTCCCAGTCATGTCTTAAGCACCTGAACCCATCTACAGACAGATAGACACATAAACCAGATGTAAAAGTAATGCAAGGAGGGACGGATGTGGCTCAAACTGTTGGGCGTCCATCTCCCATATGGAGGGACCTGGGTTCAATCCCCTGGACCTCCCAGTAAAAAAAAAAAAAAAAAAGTAATGCAAGGAGGTTTGGGATTACCACAAAGGAGCATCCCAGTCAACCCCGCATTGTCGAGGAAGCCTTCCAAAGGAGGCAACACCATAGCTGAGTCTTGAAGGATCAGCAGGAGTTAACCAAGAGAAAAAGCAGCGAAGGAGGTCATCCCAGGGTGTCATGGAAGCATATAGTGCTTAGCATATAGTGAAGTAGCCTTCACTCACTAAATATTCAGTGGGTGAGGGAGTAAGGGTGGGGGGAGTAACTGAGCTGGGCCATCAGCAGGGCCAGACCAGACCACGAGGGTTAGAAGGGTTAGAAGCCTGGAGGCTGGCAGGATGAAGGTAGAGCTACACGATCTTCCCTACCAGATGGCGTGTCCTGCCCCCATCCCCCCACCCCCAGCGATGGCTGTTTCTGTGGCCACGTGGGACTTGTCATGCCCCAGAACTGCTTTCTGAGCTGAGTACTCGTGCCAAATCCATTAATAACCCTGCTGCCAAGCCCCATTGCTCATTTCTGACACT
>JAQZBX010016993.1:17743-36077 GCA_029593785.1 Cabassous unicinctus
TGCATTTTTCATTATTGAGATGGTTCCACAGAGAGTTTTGCCTTTTCACTTATCATTTTAATGTAATCATATGTAATAAGAAAAATCTCATAAACCTTTTAAATCTTTATCTGTTGGTCTATCCTCATGTCCTTAGCTAGTCCCAATTGGCACAGCTCTAAGATGTAAATGCCTGTGACAAATGTCTTGGTGCATAAAGATTTTTCTGTATTTTGGATTTAAAAAAAAAAAAAATCAATTATGAGTCAAAAGATGAGGACACTTTCCAAGTTCTCAGACTGTATCGCCAAACTGATCTCCAGAAGGGTTGGACTGGTTTGCCCCTCCCAGCAGCAACATAGGAAATGCCAGTTTCACTATAGCTTCCCCAGCACCAAGTATTATCATTTTTAAGAATCCTTGCTGATAGAGTAGGTAGAAAAATATCGTTTACAATTCCTTTCTAGTGAGATTGACCCTTCTGTGCAAATATTTGATAAGCAGTCGAGTTTCTTCTATGACTTGTTCATCTGTGTCCTCCGCCCATACAGGAAGTGGAACCTAAATGTTATTCTTATCAATTTGTGTGAACGCTTGTGATAGCAAGGATATTTTTATCTGTGCTTCTCTTTCCTTTTTAGGTTGCATGAGCCCGAGAAGAACACCAGAGAAATAACCCAGGTACAGTTCTCGCTGAGGCGCCCTTCCCGGGAAACTCGATGGTGTGATTTCCCCTCATGAGCTGGAGTAGCTGATTCTGTTCTAAATTAAAACATGCTCTTTCCCAGGGGAGTTGAGGGATGGAGGCTGGAGGAGCCTCGTAGTCCTAATTGTCCTCGCACCTTGCACGCTCCCTCTCTCTGCTCCAGCCATCAAAGTCTGTCACGAGCCTGACTCGGTGCCTCTATTGCAAAACTCCAGGGGACGCCATGCACACTGTATGCTGTGTAAATGATGCCCCTGCACCAGGCTGCAGCATCCCTTGGTGTGACTCGGGCCTCCCTGCCTCGGTGCATTTGCCTGGGCCCGTCCATCCACCAGGGCCCCAGGTCTGCACCCCTCCTCCTTGCAGCCAGTCCAGTCCACGGAATAACAGCACAGCCCAGCACCACCGGAGCCCCTCTTGTGTTTGCTGATGGAAAGACCCAGTGTCATTAATTACCTCATGCAAGGACACACTCCCTTGGGCTGGCGACTTCTTCTCAACATTGCTGAGTTTTCTCAGACAGCACGGTTGGCCTGTTTCCTTATCACCAGCTGACGCTGTCAGACCTCGGAGGCAGAGGGCTCCTTGGCGTCTTGTAATAAGACAGGCCCTGCTCTGAACCCAGGGATGAGAACGCCAGCCGTCCTTGACATTTCCCAGGCGCTTGTCATCGTTTCAGATGTAATCTGTGGAAGGGAGGAGGGCTGGTGAAAGGCACAGTCTCTGTCGGCCCAAGCGCCGCGGCTGCCCTCCTGACCCAGCGCGGCCCCCGCAGCGGCCCTGGGTCCTGGCCTCCCCGGCACAAGGTTGTACTTAGGAAAAACAAAACAGTTTCCAGTTGTGGGAGAGGGATGCCTTCCCCCCCGTCATTTCATCTCTGGATTTCCTTCTGGAACTTTCAGGGGGAAAGGATGATGGTGCAAATTGGTCACTGGAACCTGTACAAAGTTTACATTCAGCAGAGATTTATTTAGCACCTACTAGTTGCCAGGCCCCGAGCAGCGAGCAAGGCTGCCACAGCCCAGCTCTCACAGAGCTTGCAGCCTGGTGTCTTAAGATTCCCAATGCCGGATGCCAGCCCTCGCCGGGGAGGGAATTTAAGGCTGTCGGCATAGGTTTCCTAGAGAGAAGGAGCGTGTGTGCAGGGTTTGAGACAGAGGAGCTTTGTGGCAAGACCACAGCTTTAAAATCCAACAGACTTTGGTTCTTTCCCAGCCATGTGACTTTGGCCAAAGTATTTCATCTCCCTGCATCTCAGTTTCTTCCCCTGTCAAATGAGCTGGTAATTCCTACCTAGCAGGATGATAGCGAGGCCTCCAGGAGGTGGCAGATATCAAAGCACGGTGCCCTGTATTTGGGCGCCAGCTGGGAGTGGTGGTGGCGGTGGTTAGGAGCTCCACATCCACAGCCTGTGTGCCAGCAAAGAAGGAACAAGCTTAGAACTCGTGACAGGCAGCAGCTGTGGGTGACGGGCCTGGCACCAGGAGGTATTCGAGTTTGCTAAGTAGTTGACTAGCAACAGCCTTGACTGAGCACTTGCTGTGTGCCAGGCTTGGTTCTGAGAGCTTTGCCTGGATGAGCTCATTCAATCCTCGCAGCAGCCCTGGTGACAGACACTGTCATGCCCACTTTACAGATAGGGAGACCGAGGCCCTGTGAAGTTAAGTGGATTGCCCAAAGTCCCTCAGTGAGAGGAGAACCAGAATTCAAACCCAGACTCCAGACCCTTTACCACCTCATAGACTGGCACACTTTCTCATACAGCCCCTGTTCTCTGTCCCAGCCCCAGCTCCTCCCAGAGTGAGGCCACTGAAGTCCCTCTGCTGAAATTGTGACCATTCACTCAAAATCGATCGGGCTTCTCCTATGCCAGCCTTGCTTTCTGTACCATAATAGAAGCCCAGAGACTGTTGAATAAATGAGTAAATGAACGGATGTCCCTACCCACTGGGAGACCAGCATCGAGTCAAGCCCCCAAATGAATACACCCAGTCCTGGGTGGAGGGTGCTGTGCTGGGGAACCATGGGCTGACAGAGCAGAGAGGAGAGCCTGGACCCAGCCAGGGGAGGGGGCGTTAGGGAAGGGTGGTGCAGGGAGCAATGCTTGAACTGAAATGTACGAGGGATTTGCTGCAAGGAGGAGGCGGCAATGGACACTCTACAAGAGGGAACAGCTTGGGGAAAGGCAGGTGGGTCGGGCTGGGAGGAGGGAGAAGCAGAGTGGGGCGACACGGAAGCAGGGCTGTGCCGTGACTACACAGAGCCTTTAGGCTGTGTGAGGAAGAAGGTGGGTTGGAGGGGGTAAGGCTGGAGGCAGGGAGACCAGTAAGGAGGCTGCTAGGAGAACCCTGGCAAGAGAAGAGAGTGGTGCCTGAGTTAGGACTGAGCCAGGGGAAGCCAAGAGGATACAGAGGCATTAGGACTTGGTACCCTGTGGGTGGCTCCAGAATGACCTCCTTTCCATCCCATTTAGGTCCAGGACACAAATGACATCAACAATGACATCACGTATGCAGACCTGAACCTGCCCAAGGGGAAGAAGCCTGCACCCCGGGCCTCTGAGCCCAACAACCACACGGAGTACGCCAGCATCCAGGCCGGCCCCCCACCCAGGCCCGAGGACATGCTCACCTACGCCGACCTGGACATGGTGCACCTCAACCGGGTGCCCAAGCAGCCAGCCCCCAAGCCCGAACCTTCCTTCTCGGAGTACGCCAGCGTCCAGGTCCAGAGGAAGTGAATGGGCCCCTGGTCGTCTCGAGGGCCTGTCTCCCGGGCTTTCTTGTCCCCCGTGGAGCAGCTGTGATGAGGACAGCCAGCCCAGTTCCCGGAGGGCCGGGCTGGCTCAGGCCCTGAGACCCAGGGGTGAGGTGGCTCTTGTCTCCCGGCCCCTGTGGCTCTCCAGCACTTCCAGGACAGCCACGGCCCCCCAGGTCCCCACACTCGGAGACCAATGTTGCCAGGCCAGCCCGGGCACCACCCAGGTATTGGCCGCAGCCGCCTGGGGTCCAGGAACTCTTGTGCCTCTTCCGGAAACGTGTGGGTCTTGGTCACGGTCTTGGAGTCCTGGACCGCCTCTTTGATGCTCCACAGCCTGATCTTCCATGGTGAGGACGGAGAAAATTCTACCTCGTCCTTCCACCACCCAACTGGGGCTTTTAGACAAAGTTTCCCTTTAGACCAAACTGCCCCATCCATGGAGAAGCTGGAAAAGAACTCTGCGACCCAGGTCCTGAGACTTGGTGAGGTCCTGGACTTCCCCGTCCCTGGGGCAACCAGTCACAAGCCCTGGGGAAAGAGGGCCCCCTGAGGACCCCCTCAAAGGACGGTGTGACAAAACTCTCCTCCTCTTCACGCCCCCTCGCCACCCTCGAGAGCCCATCACTTCAACTTGAGCCCTCCCCGTGGATCCACCTCTCCTTTCTAGACCTGAGCTTGCTTCCTCCAGCTAGCACTAACTCAGCAACATCTCGCTGTGGACGCCTGTAAATTATTGAGAAATGTGAAACGTGCAATCTTGAAACTGAGGTGTTAGAAAATTTGATCTGTGGTGTTTCGTTTTGTTTTTGTTTTTGTTTTGTTTTTCCTTAAAAACGTTCTCTTGGCTCTTTGTCGTGTGTTGAAGTACACAATTGGGTCTCGTGAAGTCTAAGATTGAACGGTTTGTTGTTCTGGAGGGAATCTTCTTAGAACAGAAACTGAATTCCATCAAGTCACAGAGTCCTGAGGATGGGGGAAGAAGGGCCAGTTGGGCTGTTCCGTGGAATGCTTTGCCCTCTGGCTGGGACTAAATCGGCAGTATTCTCAGTCAAGCCACGTGGCTGGTCCTCCTGCCTTCCTAGACCCCACTGTGGTAAGTCCCAACCCGCCCAGTGCTTGTCCAGGCTGCCTCCTTAGTGGAGCAGACTTGGGGCCACCCAGACCTCCTGCTCCTCCTTATGAAGTGGGAAGAAGAAGCCTCACTCCTCGTGATCTCTCAAAGCACTTTAGGCAGTGCCGGGTAGGGAAGCCGAGCCCGGCTGTCCTTCCTGCCCCTTTAGCCACCTTCTCCCATCCCTGCTTCTTGAGCTGATCCCAGCACCTTCCATTTCTGCTCTCCAACCCTATCAGGATCAAACTGGAACCAAGCACAGCTGCCAGGAAGACTGAGCAGCTGTGAAGCTAGGGCTGGTCCTCCTACTGTCCCTTCATCTCAGAAGGTTTGGCAGAGGCACTAACCCCAGTTACCCACCGACCCCCACCCTGCCAATTCGGGGAGCCAGCCCAAGAAGGAGTGAGGGCCCCGCTGGCCCCAAGGCAAGTGCATGTGGCCAGGCCTGCTTGTTCAGTCTTCACATATAACTGATCAGCTCTTGGAGTGGAAATGCATATTCACTACCCCCTTGGTCCAGTCGTTTGATGCCCAAGGGAGTCCTGGCTCAGGCTGTCCAAGCAAGAAGCTGAGCCATCCAGCCTGTCAGCAGTTCCTACAGGGGAAGCTTCAGGAGCTCAGTGCAGACCAGCTCTCGGGGACACAGTGACTTGGTGGTCCACGTGAGGGTATCCAGGGATTAGCCAAGCCAACATGCCATGTGGACAGCTTTGGCCCCACCAGCCAAAGCCCCCCGTGGCATTTGGGAGCTGCAGTGGCCCAGCCACCTGCTCGGACTATTTCCATATTCCAAAGGGTTGGCTTGTAAACCTTGGATTCCCTCTCCTCTGCCTAGAGAGAGCACACACGTTCACACACACATACATGCACACACGTGTGTGTGTGCTCACGCACACGTGCACAAACATACAGAATTTTAAAAGAATGTTTTCTTGGTGCCATTTTTATTTTATTTCATTTTAACTTTTGGAAGGGGAATAAGGGAATGAGGCCAAGGAAGATGTATAGCTTTAGCTTCAGCCTGGCATCCTGGAGATTCCCCACCCCTTGTGTATCGAATCCCAGGAAAAGGAAGAGTTTGAAAAAACACTGCAGCAGGAACGTGGTTTCGGGAGTTTATTTTAAGACTGCTGGGAAGGAAACAGGCCCCATTTTGTATATAGTTGCAACTTAAACTTTTTGGCTTGCAAAATATTTTTGTAATAAAGATTTCTGGGTAACAACGACTCCTCTGGGTGTTGAGTGTCCTTGCCTCTGGGAGTGTGTCCCAGGGGTCCCCTTGGAGGCCACTGTCAGCTTCTTCCCCGGAGCGTGAAAGAGGATGGAGGTGACCCCAGGGCCTGGAGACCATTCACAGCCTTTGGTCTTCTCACTTGGGCTTTGCAGACACAAAGACTTTTGTTTCAGTATAAGGTTGTGACAAAAACACCTGCTTATGCAGAATTTGGACAGGCAGCTGGGTTGAATCCCGGCTCCACCACTTGGTAGCTATGGGAATTCGAACAACTCATCTGTATGATGGCGCTATTAACACCCTCCCCTCCCCCAGCTAGGACCACTGCAGGGTTTAAAGGAGGCCAGACGGCACCCAGCCAGCCTGGCACAGAGCAGACCCTCCTGAAGTGAGCAAGCAGCTCACCCTCTCAGTGTCTCGCTATCCTCCTCTACCAAATGTGGAAACCTAATGCTTGTCCTATAATATCCTTGCAAAATGATCTGGGTAAAGTGCTGTTATATATCAGGTTCTGGGTAAATAGTTTTCTTACCCTCCATCCATTAGAATATTAATATTAATTATATAATAGTGTTAATATATTAACAAGCTATTAATGATATTTAATGCTTTCTATGTACCAGCACTTGACATTGATTAACTCCTTTAAACTGCACAACTCAATGAGGTAGATAATGCTATTGACCCCGTTTTAGAAAAGGCACAGAGAAGTAGTAGAACTTAAATAGGGTCACACAGCTAATGAGTGATGCTGAGACCCAAACTCCAGCAGTCTGATTTTGGTACCCAACTTCTAACCAATGAGTTAATAATCGATTCACCATGAATTGAGCACTAACTGTGTGCCAAGTTAACAACAATAGCTAATGCCTGCTCTGGTAAATCATATGCCAAGAGCTTCACGTGTACTAGCTCACTGAACCTTCCAACCACCGTGCAAGGTAGGAACTCTTATCATCCCTGTTTTACAGGTGAGGAAACTGAGGCACAAGAAGCTAAATCATTTTCCACATGTCTCATGGCAGAGCCAGGGGTTGACCCTGGGAGCCTGGCTATTTCCTGCCACACTGAACTGCCTCGTTTAATTCTCATCACCCTCAGATGGCTGTGGTTGCGCCCATTCTGTAGAGAAGGAAGCCTGAGGCTCAGGAAGTGCATGTGACCTGGCCAATTTCGCCCTGTGCATCTGTAGTCGGCTGGAGCTTGAGTGCAGATCCACGAGCCACCAGGGATGGCCCTGCGCCATCGGCCTGGTCCATTCGATCAGGGTCCGCTCAAGCCCAGGAGCCTCCTTTGGCTGCACACAGGCCGGGACTGTGGCCTTGACTGAGAACTCAGTGGACTGCTGGCTCTAAGCCCTAGTCCGGCGCTGAGCCTCACTCAGGGCTGCCTAGTGAAACACATGCATGTGTGCACTGCTGGCAGGGGCTGGGTGCTGGAGGCACGCGTCCAGGCTGGTGGGCTGGGAAATGCCTTCCCTTTTCTGGGGAAAGTGGGGGATGATAGACTGTGTGTCCAGGCAAGGAGACTTGGGGGTACATTTTATGCTACACCTGGGCCTCACTTCTCCACAGCCCAGGTCTCCAGGGCTGGAGGCTGGCAGGCGAAATGAAAGTTGATGGGAGTCCAGTGACCCTCTTCCTGCTCGCCGGGAAATCAGTCAGGCATTTGGCATTTATCGGGTATCTCCTGTGAGTTCCTCCTGCAAAGGAGCATGACAGGACTCCCTCCCTCAAGTGAGACCCGCCCAGAGACCCTCGCCTTCTGCAGCCCCTGCCCACTCTGTGATAATCAGGAAAATCTCTCTGTAAAAGCCCTAGGTTGTCTAACATATTCCCACCAAGCTTATTTATTGAATTTTTATAAAGCACCTACTAGGTATCAGACACTCTCCTGAACTCTACCAATAGCAACTTATTTCATATTGATTCACTCCATCTCTTAAAGAACCTATAAGGTAGGTGCCATGATTATCCCCATTTAATAAAGAAATTGAAGCACAGTGGGCTCAAGACTCTTACCCAAGGGCCACCATCTGGGAAGCAATACCCCTGCAGGTGCAGCCTGGATGGGTGCCAGATGAGCACGGTGGGGCCCTGGGGGGTTGCCAGAGAGATGGTGGGGGTTTAGAGGGCAGCTGTGTATTCTGGAGAGGGTCGGGGGCCAGGAAATATACACACCGTCTCACCACCAAAGCATCAGAGCAGCAGGGAGGTCCCAATCCACCTGGTCACCTGCAGCCATGCACCCCTGGCCTCCCCGGGGCTCAGCCTGTCCCCAGTGACCCCCAAACCCTTAACCTCACTGGGCTGGATTGAGTTCTGGGTTTGTTTTCTGAACACAGAATTATGAAATCGAAAATGCATGTTTTTTAAGAAGACATGTGCCCTGTATGTTCAAGAACAGGCAAACCCTTGCCAGTAGAGGCCAGAAGAATGGTTATCCTTGGAGGAGGCAGTGACTGGGAGGGCCCCGAGGCAGCCCTGGGGCTAATGGGCTGACCTCAGCCTTGACCTGAGCGGGCGCTTCCATGGGTGCTTGTGTGTGTGAAAGTTCATCGAGCTGCACATAACGTTTCTGTGCCTCCCGGTGTATAAATTATACTAAACTTTTTCTTAAAAGGCTGGTGATCTGTCCCCCTGGAGATCCACCCCCGCCCCTAACCTTTGATGCTTGTCCCAGACTGACGGTTTCTTGCAAATGTTGCTCCACCTTATCGTTGGACCCCAGCACCTAGGAGTGTTGTTGAGTTCATTTGAAAGATAGCATCCCAGTGACCAAAATAGCTCATGAAACGGTGAAAGAAAAAGTGTCACACTGGGCCCGAGGACCAAGGACAGCTACAAGGGTAAACCATTTATCTGTCATCACTTCATCTGCTGAGACTCCTTTAACTACTCCCCCCTCCCTGCCCACTCTCCCTCCGCCCCACTCTCCTCCTTCCCCATCCATGGGCACAGGAGGCCACAGGTCTAGGGGTCTGGAGCCAGGCTGCCTGCACCCCAAAGTCCTTGCCCTGTGACCTTGGGCAAATGCCTTCCCCTCTCTGAGCCGCCCTTTCCTCACCTGCAAAGTGGGGAGAGTAGCAGGTTCTGCCTTGTGGGGTTTTAGTGTGGTTAAAGGAAGTGATCGATTTCAGACCCTTTGCACAACGCAGTGCAGAGAGCCATCAGCATGCACGTGCTTTCACACTCACATTCACACTCCCACACCTTGACACGCACATGCTCGCTCACACGCAGCCCAAGGCCAGCTTCTCAGAGGAGCTCAATGATGGTGGGTCTCCTCTCCTCACTGAAATACTTTTATCAAGTCCCTCCCTCCCTTGTGAGCCTGGGCCTGGGATTGCCTCCTCTCACCAACTTTGGGGAGACCAACACCCCAGTCTGGTTTTCAAGGTCCTCCTCCTTACCCCGCCTGCCCAGCCCAGGCAGGACGCTCTGGCCACACTGGTCTTCCTGTCCCACCAAACACCCGGTGGATCTGCCCACCTCTCTCTTCCCGTGAAAATCCTCTCTGGCCAATTCCAGGCCCACTTCCTCCAGGAAGCCACCTTTGACTGGTCTTGCCACACAGTGAGTGACACCCCCAGGGACTTGGTGTCCTCCAACCAGACCATGAGCTCCCCCATAGCAGAAATGCATCTCCTACCTTTGGGATCAAGTCCTTGGGAGATGGGGGACCATAGCCCACCATGTGCTAGACAGGATATCAATGAACCCAGTGCCAAGCAGGTGCATGTCTGCCCTGTGTGATCTGGCCCCTGCCAAACTGGGCAGTCCTGTTTTGAATTCCTCCCCCTATCACTCCCTGCACTGGCAACACCAGCCTTCTGACAGATTCCAGAATGAACCACAGGGCCTTTGCATGTGCTATTCTTTCTGCCTATAACACCACTTACTGGGCCCTTCCTGCATTTCCTCCAATCCAGAGATGAGGCTGAGTTTTTTGTTTTGTTTTCTTTGGTTTTTTTTTGTTTGTTTGTTTTTTTTGTTAAACACTCCCAAAGCAACCACATCTGGCACTCCTCCTTTGTAGCACTTGTCACAGTTTGAAATATACATTGACCTTATGATTACTTGTTTAACAGCCCTCTCCTCCACTGTCCTGGAGGATGGATGGATGTATTGGAATATTGGAAGTATGGAGGGAGGGTGGATGAATGGACAGATGGATGAGAGAACAGATAGATGCGAGGGAGGGAGGGAAGGAAGGAGGGAGGGAGGAAAGAAGGAAGGGCATGTGAAAAAGCCTAGAAGTTGGAGACTGCATCTTAGAAGAACTGTAAGTTCCCCAGCTGGCAGGTTTGGAAGTAGGACTCAAACCCCAGTCCGTCTGACATCTCCCACTGAGTTACTCTGCTTTTCATCGTGATCCTGGGTTCAGATGAATCGCTTTTTTAAAAACTGATGCATGTTCACCAACAGGCCAAGAGCCTTTGGTGCCTCGGCTGGCGAAATCAGGGCTATACTTAGAAATCAGGATGAAAGATTGCTAAGAGCTCTCCCCACCCTGCAATTGCGCAATCCCCTGGTGCTGCTGGGCAATGGCATAACTCTGAGAGCTGGCAGGGCTCGGCCGCACAGCAGACGTGTCCTCCTGGCCCCACTTGAAGGACAACAGGCCAAGCCCTGGTGGCGTTCCCAGCCACCCACCCGGCCTCCTGCCCCCAAGGGACAGGCTCGGTGCAGGGTCAGCTGGTGTGGCAGCCGGCAGAGAAGATCTGGGCCACAGGGCTGTCTCCAGAATGAGGCAGGGTGAGAGTTTAATGGCAAGAAGGCGGCGGCCCAGCCGAGGCTGTCAGCCCGGTCCTGCCGTGGCTCCCTCCGCACCAGCAAATGGCCCCCGTGCACGTGCAGATTAGCGCATTATCGCTAATATTATGTGCGGGATGGAAAGGCAGCTGAGCAGCCAGGCCGGGAGCTGCCATTACCTCAGGACCTTTCGCTGGAAAATTTTTCTTGGGGCAATTAAATCTTCAGCTGTCTCCTCGCAGGGAGTGCCAGCTTGCATTTTAATTATCCTTAAAAGAGGGAAGTAGGGGAAAGGACACGAGGCAAAGAGTGGAAAAAAAGTCACAATCAGTTTTATAAACACGGCCATCACGTCGCAGCTGCATAGCTATGGCGAAGGTTTCTCCCCCATCAGCGCTGCGGTGCCCTTGGCCCTTTGGGGTCCAGGTTCACTGTGAGGTTGAAGGGGCCCCTTTAGGGAAGAAGGGTAGGTGGTGGGAGTGCGCCTCTGGAGCATTCTGTGGGAGGTATTTGGTGTCAGCAGCAGCAGCCGGCTCTACCAAGCATGTCCTGGTTGGTTTTCGCCACATTTTCTGGGGTGGAAATTATTAACCTCATCTTACAGATGAGGAAACTGAGACTCAGAAAGTGCTTGGTAATAACATGAGTTCCTGCAATAAAAAGGAACAAACTGCAGGTGCACGCGAGACGGGTAAATCTCAAAAACATGCAGAGAAAAAGAAGCCAGATGCTATAGAGTATATACTGTGTGGTTCTATTTATATAAAGTTCTAGAACCAACAGAACTGATCCGCAGTAACAGAAAACAGAGAAGTGGGCGCGGGGATGGGGGAGGGGATGACCTGAAGGGGCACAGGAAACCTTTGTGGAGATGGAGATGTTCTTTCCCTTGATTGAAGTGGTGGCTATACTAGTGTGTCTATTTGTTGAAACTCTTCGGACTGTTTGCTTAAAACAAGTGCATTTTATTGTTTGTAAATTTGCCTTAACAAAGTTGATTTAAAAATAAGCAATAACACAATGATCTTTATCTGGCCCTTCCTGTTGTAAGTGCTTTCTGTGTATTACGTCATTTTGCCGTCCCATCATCCTGTGCTGTGGGCACTGGCACTGCCCCCTGTTTCCCAGATAAGGAAATGGAGGCACAGAGAAGTTAAGAAACTTCCCAACAGCACTTGGCTGCTAAGAGGTAGAGCCCGGGTTCAAATCCAGGCAGGCTAACTCCTAGGTGTTCACCCTTAAAAACGAAGCCCAAGGTTACCCAGCTAATTCATCCTAGAGTCAGGATTTGAGGGCAGGGTTCAACTATTGGGGTCTTTCCCACATGATGAAACTGGCGGAAGGGAAAACATCATTCATTTGAGAAATATTGACTGCTCGTCTAGTATAGCTCCTGGGAAGGTGGGTACATGGAAAGAAATAGACAAGTCCTAGGCCCTGGGGATTGGGGGAGAAAAGGGATCATCAAATGATCAGTAAATTAATGTGGAGTTGCAGTCAGTGATAAGTGCACAAAAAGGGGGGTGGGGGTGTACAGGGAGTCCAACCGTGAAATCCCAATCCCACACCCTCCCTGCCTATGTGCTGAAATGAGCCTCCCACCGGCATGCACCAAATTCCTGGGCCTAAATTGATCGCCCTTCCAAGCTGCGGGTTCCACCGGTGCGGGACAAGTTGTAAAGTCTCATCTTTCAGGAGATGTGGCTAGGCCCTTTGAAATCACTTTCTCTGCTCTTAGCACCCTGCTCCCCGAGCTCAGCTATTTCAGAAATGACCCCTGTGCATTCCAGGGAGGCGCATTCCAGCGCAGTGGGAGCAGCGTCATGGGACAACAGCTGGGAGCTCCTGGAGCTCCAAGCCAAGCTGCCTGGTCAGACCCTCCCAGCCTCCTGAAGACCCCATGTGGTCCTGGCTGAAGGAGGTGGGACGCGGCTTTGAGACCGGGAAGGGCAGGCTGCTTCCCCAACCATTTCCAACCTTCGCTGATAGCTTCCATGCATGGAGGGTCCCGAGCTGAACACTTTGGGAACATTATCTCCTTAATTCCTCTCAGGGCTCTGGACCCCACCCTGATTCCCAGAGGAGCACAGCGAACAGAGGTGACTTGCCCAAGACCACATAGTGCCACAGGAATAGAACTGGCTTCCGAACCCATCCCCTGACATCCCACCACCTCTGAATATCACCTCAGCCCCTTTCCACCAGCTGAGATAATCACTTTGCACCATTTAATGAATATATTTTCAGAAGTCAGATTCTCTGGATTCATCTTTCACATCCCCACTTTCCAGCTGTGTGACCTTGGGCAAGTTTTTTAACCTCTCTGTGTGTCATACTCCTCCTCTGTAGAGTCATGCCTGAAACTCTATCTACCAGGAGGATGCTGTGAAGATCAAATGAGAGAAGACAATAAACGTAAAAGCGGTAGAACTGGGCCCGGCCAGTGGTGCGCCCTCAAAAAATTGTAGCTATTTATATTATACAGACTTTTTACGTAAGTGGGGGTATGTCTTTATATATTTGGGGCACCTTTACAAGTAAGACATAGAGATCTCCCTCATTCTTTTAAACAGCTTTAGAGTGTTCTTATGTTCAGTCATTCATTTTCCAAACACGTGTCTCGTGGGCAGCTTCTACCCGCAGGCAGTGGTACACAACACGGTAAGTCCTTGCTCTCAGTTCCACCGGGGAAGACAGACAATTAACAAGGACACAGATAAATAAGCAAGATCATTTCACCTGGTGACTAGTGCTGTGAGGAATGAGATGGGGCACAGTGGTGGGGAGATCCTGGAGTGGGAGAGAAAACAGCTCAAAGACAGTGTCCTGGCCCCTGAGGAGATGGCCCTGCACTGCCACCAGAAGGAGGAGAAGGGCTCGGGCACGGGAAGAACCTGGTGGAATATTCCAAGCACGGGCAAAGGTGGTGGGGCTGGACCAAGCTCTGTGTGATTAGACTAGAGCAAGGGAATGAGGGGAAAGAGCATTGTTACAGTGATGTTGGAGAGGCGGGCTGGGACCTGGCGAGGGAGAGCTGTGCAGGCCAAGGTTAGGAGTTAGGATTACACCCGGGAGAAACGGGAAACTACCGGAGGGCTGTTTATGTTTTCAGTGATGTACTTTGAAATAACTTCAAACTTACAGGACAGTTGCAAAAATAATGCAAAACCCATATAGGGAGCTCCAACATACCCCCCAGCCAGATACCCAGATCCACCAACTTTTAACATTCAGCCACATTTGCCCTATCATTCTATTAATTTATCCATCCATCCATCCATCCATCCATCCATCCATCCATCTTCCATCTGTTCGTCTATCTATCTATTTTCTAAACATTTGAGAGCAGGTTGTATACATCATGCTCAATGGAGGGTTTTAAGCAGAGGATTGCCCTGCCCTGATATGCATTTTTACGAACCACTCTGGCTGCCATGTAGGAATGGATCAAAGGGGCAGGAATGGAGGAAAGAGGAAGGTCCAGAGGCTGCAGCATCCATAGAGGTGCATATAAGAGGCGAGGATGGCAGGGAGCCTCCAGCTTGGAACGTGCCTCAGTGGCAGGGCCCACCGGAGCAGGTGATAGTGGGGAAGCTGGAGGAAAAGGAGGAACAAGTTGCCACTGATGGATGTCATCATAATAATGTAATTAACAAATTACCTATTGATGGAGATTCAGGCTGTTACTATTTTATCCCTACTTGCAAACAATTTTACAGGAAACCTCACTGCATACAAATTTCTAGACATGGGAGGGTTGGTTCAAAGGCATGAACAATTTTTGCCATATCCAGATGGCCACCTTGCCTTCCATTGCCCTGCTGCCAAGCATGCACGGGAGAGCCAGTCTCCCCTCTGAATTGTCTCTACCTGCTGTGACCCTGGAAACACTTCTCCCCCAACCCCCTCTACCCCTAGCACAAACCTATGAGTCTCCAATGCATCTGTATTTCTTGTTGCAATCTGGAATCACAAGTTGTTAAGAAAACCTCAGGACCATCTCTAAGTGATGAAAAAGACCACCCAGGGGCCCCCTTCTACCAGCAGAGTCAGAGAGAGGCTTCTGACACCTTGAAGGGGGCTTCCTTCAGCAGCCACAGCAGCCGCATCGTGTTTGGACATCCCTTTAGGATTTTCCTAATCACTTAAGGGACTATTTGTTTCTTTTCATTTTATTTGGGGCCAGGGGGTTGCTAAGATTTCAGAGATCCCTAACTTGTGTGCATTCAGGGTCTGATTTTAAATGTTGGCATTTGAAGACACTTTTGAAGATGGTTTACTTTGTCTTTCCTTGACTGACCCAGCGAGCATCTCAATTGAAAGAGGATGTTGAGACACACTGCCTCTCAATAATGTTTTATCCTTTATGACAAGTGCCTTTTTTTCCACAGCAAAATAGACAAATAGAAAGTCTTTGACACAAGTAGTAATTGTTATTAATTAACTGCTTATGAGGCGTCAGGTGCCAAGCTGGGTTCAGTGTCTCAATTTATCTTCTCAGCAACTGTGTAAGGGAGGTATGAGTTTTGTACGCTAAATTACAGAAGAGGAAACCGAGGCATCTAGAGTACCACCAGTAACTTGCCCAAGGTTCTGGAGCCAGCTCCGGGCAGAACTGAGTTGCCAACCCAGGACTCCCAAGAATCCTTACTTTGTAATCAAGGGTTTCATTGGCCACTTTTCTCTCCCTTGGCAACATCATAGCTGGGTTAGGGGCTTTGCACTGTGTCAAACTAGCAGAGTTAGAACTGCATTTTCCCAGAGTTCCTTTCCCTGGACGGGCTCTGCGTTGGCACTGGCCACAACCGACATTGCACTTGGGGTTTCCATCTGAAGAAGCCACCATCAATTTACACTCTGAAGGTGGGCAGTGGGCGCCAGGCAGCACGGCCACCCATGCACGTTGTTGCCGATCTGCAGCAACTCCCTTAGGTTGGGGCAGCACACAGAGCGCAGCTGCTCCAGCTGCCACCAGATTCTCCTCTCGAGTCCCGGGCCAGGTGTGGGTCGGCACCGTGGAAGGGCGCCAGGTTCTCCTGCAGGTCACTGCGGCATCAGTGTTGCAGGTGGTGAGACAGGCATGGGCTCCAGGCTGCCGCGGCTCTGTCCTCAGGCAGCAATTCCTTCCGACTGCTGGCCGGGCTAATCCGTAGAGACTTCCTGCTCAACATCGGATGCAGGTGTAACAGCCTGCTCAGCCTGCTCCGCTAGCCCCCAGGCGTGAGTTCAACCCCCTCTAATGAATTCCTTATTCTCTATCGCTCACGAAGGCTTCTCTGATGGAACTGTGGCTGATTGGATTGATTGATTGATTTTAAAGAAGCTTTAGATTACATAAATGCTACAAAAAAAATATAGGGGATTCCCATATGCCCCACTCCTGTCCCTCCCACGTTTTCCCACATTAACAACATTCCTCGTTAGTGTGGTACATTGGTTACAATTGATGAACACATATTGAAGTATTGCCACTAACCATGGATTATAGTTTACATTAGAGTTTACACTCTATCCTGGCCTGTTCCCCTACACCAAGGGTTGCCAGATTTAGGGGAAAAAAAATACAGGATGCCCAATTAAATGTGAATTTCAGGTAAATAATGAACAATGTTTTAGTATAAGTATATCCCATGCAATATTTAGCACATACTTATACTAAAAGGTTGTTCATTGTTGATCTGAAATATCTGAAGTTCAAATTTAACTGGGTGTGGCTGTCCTTATTTTATCTGACAACCCTAACTCAGCTCCCATGGGCCCCTCATCCTTAAAGTATCTGAGTATAAATTTAGACTTTACAGATGAGCATTTTAAAAACTGGCAGCAAAGTGAGGGGTTTGACAGCCCAGCTTCAGAATCTAGCTCTGCTGCTGTGTACCTTGAGCAAGTGGCCCTCTGTACCTCAGCTTCCTGATCAGTAAAATGGACATAAGAGGGAAGCGGATGTGGCTCAGGCAGTTGAGTGCCTGCTTCCCACATGGGAGGTCCAGGCTCAACCTTCCGCCCTGATACTGCAAAAAAAAAAAGGACATAAGAGTTCCTACCTCATGTCTATTGAGAAGATAAAACAAGTTTAAGCCATTAAGCCATGTAAAGTGTTTACAACAGTGTGTCGACATGCATATTAGCTGTATTATCATATCACACACAGGCCAGTGGCTCGCTCTGGGGCTCATGGAAGAAGCTCTGCAGAAAAACCTGGTTGTGCCAGATCGTTAGGAGTCCTCAGGATTTGTCAAGCGTAATTGTTATTATACTTGATTTTTGCTTTCCATGCTGACTCCGTTGACTAGCACCCTCAGAGGAATGTAATGATCAGAGACTCCTGGATTAAAATCTTCATTCCACCTTTTCTAGCTGTGTGGTCTTAGCAAGTTCCTTCAGCCTTCCTCATTTCACCCATCAAATGGAAATAAGGAGCCCTACCTGGCGGGCATGTGAGGGGTTAACATTTTACTAACGCGTGGCACCTGGTAGACACCTGTACCTGGCTGAGCGTATGAATTTACTATTATACAGCTGTCATCACACTGCGTTCTGGTTTTCAGTTTATGTGTCATTCTCCCCCATAGCCTGGGTCCCTCAAGGATAAGGATTATTCCAAGTCATCCCAGGTTCCCAAAGCCAAGTCTGGACCCAGAACCAAAAAGCCATCCAGATATGTGGAAGGAAAGAAGGGAAGGAGGGAGGGATGGAGGTAGGAAAGGAGAAGGCAGGGTCAGAGGAGGTAGGAGGGAGGGGGAGAGAGGGAGATGGGAGGGTGTCAGGGTGTCAGGGAGAGGGACGGAGGGGGTGGGAGGAGAGGGAGGGTTGGGGTGGGAAGGGGGTTCGGGGGGAAGGGGGATGGATCCATCAATCCTTTCTCCTCTGGCCTCTTGTTTATCTGCCAAAAAGGCTCTGGTCAGAGAAGTGGATCAAGAGCCTCCCTTTATTCTCATATCTCTTTCTGGAATCACAACTTAGGTTTGAGCTGTCTAATTTATTATTATATGGTGCAGTGCAGGGTAATTATACACTGTGGTATAATTTGTTATAACTTGGGCTGAGGCCTATAACTGTATAATTTATTATTATATAGTACAGTGCTGAAAAATACGAAGAGTATATAATTTATTTCAGGCTTAGGAGCCTAACCTGTAATCCAAATGCAGCATGCAGGCAACGTGGATGAGTTCGTGTTTCTACGGAAACCTCGACTTAGATCTATTTCTTCATTTCTAACTTTTCTCCTTGGGCTCCTCAGAGCACTACCTGGCCGGGTGTGCCCAGGTACCTGGGTATGTGGTGTGAGCAAGGCTGCAATCTCAGGCAGACCGGGTCCAGTCTGAGCAGGGCAGGGGATCCAGATGTGCTTCCACACTGGGTTGGAGAAAAGGAGGCCCTGACACAGACATCCTGCCCAGTGAGCATAGGGGATGCCAGCAGCAGATGCTAAACTCAAGCAGAGCCCAGTTTCCTGGGTCCCCGGCAGGATCCCCTGGCTTGCAGCATCTCCAGTCATTTATTCAATAATTATTCTTTCTGTTTTGTTCTCAGCACTAGGAGTAGGACATTGAACCAGAAGAGGTCCCTCCCCGCATGGAGCTGGCACTCGGGGATTGCATGGAGACCTCACAGCTCTCTAGTCCCTTATCACTCAAAGTGCAGTCTCTGCACCAGCACCATCTGGGAGCTTGTTACAGATGCAGAATCTCAGCCACCCTGACCTACTAATGCAGAATCTGCATTTTAACAAGACTCAAGAGGCACGCTTGGGTTTCTTTAAGTTTTAGGGAAACCATTTTCTTCTG
>JAQZBX010016994.1:0-12341 GCA_029593785.1 Cabassous unicinctus
TGGCTGTCCAAAGACAAGCTGGGAAATTCTCTCTGAATGTTGAAATCACTTCCCCTTTTAAGGCATTCAATTGATTGGATAAAGCATCACTCATTGCTGACGGCAATCTCCCTGATTGATGTAGATATAATCAGCTATCTATGCAGTAAATTCACAGGTGACTAAAGTCCATAAATATCCTTGTATTACAATTAGCCCAGTGCTTGCTTGACCAAAAACCTGGGCACAATTACCTGGCCAAGTTGATACATTAGTCTAACCATCACAGGTGGTATACAGAGCCAGGGGCCTGGAGGATCCCCTAGGAGGGAGTGCAAATGGAGAGGCTGAGAGGGCCCAGAGGGAGGGAAGGAGGAGCCTAAAAGTAGAGAAATGACCAATGAGGTAGGAGAGGGTGTGGTGCCCTGGATACCAAGAGAAGAGTTTTAAGAAGGAAGGAAGGATATAGTCTATCAAAGCTACTGAAGGGTAGGGTATCATCAGGACCAGAAATTGGCCACTGGATTTGGTGAGCTGGCAACACTGACAAGAGCTGTTGTCATGGAGCAGCAAGACTCAAGGCTGAGTAGAGTACATTGAGAGAGAACAGGGTGGAAAACAAATCCAAGCTGTTGTCTAAACAAGGAAGGGGTGTTGCTGAGATCACCAGTGGAGTTGAGCTTTGTTTGAAGCAAAGACAGTTCATCCATTTCAATTCAGATCCATTCATCTACTCTCACTTTGGGCTAAATCCACACTATTCTAATCCTAGAAATGTATGGAACAATATAAGGTCTGATAAAACAAGGGATATCTTGCTAACATTATTTTTAATCATTACTTAAAAAATTTGTCATGAGTGTGGAAATGGATAGAGTTGATGGTAACACATCATAGTGAGTATAGCTAATACAGCTGGTTTATAAATGGGATTGTGGCTAAAAGGGGTAGTCTAGGGATGTAAATGTCAATTTAAAGAAAGCTAGAGAATAATCTAGGGACTGAATAACATAGTGAACCCAGAGGTGGATGAGGATTGTGGTTATTAACACAAATACAGGAATGTTCTCCTATGAACTACAACAAATGTATGTCACTACTACAATGTGGTAAGCATACAGTGATTGTATTAGTCAGCCAAAGGGGTGCTGATGCAAAATACCAGAAATTAGTTGGTTTTTATAAAGGGTATTCATTTGGGGTAGAAAACACAGTTACCAGGCCATAAAGCATAAGTTACTTCCCTCACCAAAGTCTATTTCCAAGTGTTGGAGCAAGATGGCTGCCGACGTCTGCCAGGGTTCAGGCTTCCTGGGTTCCTCTCTTCCCAGGGTTTGCCTCTCTTGGGGCTCAGGCTTGCTTCACTCCACAAGGCCAGTTGTAGACTATCAAGTGAACAGCTTGTCTCTTTTCCCAGAGACTTCTCTCCTTCCTCATGACCAAGCTGCTCTTTGGGCTTACTTCCCTGGGCTCCAGCATCAAAACTCCGCATCAGAATTTCAACTCTAAAATACTACAACTCTGTCCTTTGCCATGTCTTTTATCTTTGAGACCCCATCCACCAAGGGATGGGGCTCAATGCCCTACTGATACGGCCCAATCAACACCCTAATCATAATTTAATCATGTCCAGATGAACAGACCAGTTTACAAGCATAATCCAATATCTATTTTTGGAATTCATAACTATATCAAACAGCCAAACTGCTACAGCTGTACCAGCCAAACTGATACATAGGGAAAATACAATTAATGTAACTTTTGGACTATAGTTAACAGCACTGTTGTAATATTCTTGCATCAATGTCAAAGAAGCTATTATATCAATTCTAAGGGTCAATAATAGGGGATAGAGGGAACACTGAATTCCCAGCCTGGAGAGCTCTGCCACATTCTCCAAGGGAGCAGCAACAGTCCCCCAAGTGCAGGGGCCGTGTCTGGCAAAAGAGGATGGTCCACTGATGGGTTCTTGTTATTGATAACTAGCCTTATGAGTCTTTCCTCTTGTAATTGAAACTTAGCCTACTGTTATGGGGTGCCTAAGGGTTGCCTCCTGAGAGCCTCCTTGTTGCTCAAATGTGGCCTCTCTCTAAGCCAAACTCAGCATATGAATGCATTACCTTCCCCCCACCGTGGGACATGACTCCCGGGGATGAGCCTCCCTGGCAATGAGGGATTAATACCAAGTGCCAACTGGCAATACGACTGGAAAAAGACCTTGAATAAAAGGGGGAAAAGGTAAAGAGAAATGAGTTCATGTGGCTAAGAGACTTTAAAGTGAGTCGGGAGGTCATCCCAGAGGTAACGCTTACACACACCTCAGTAGGATCTCATGGAACATCAAAGTGGATATCATCCCACACAGAGGGGCTCCTGAGGGCTCTGGAGACACCCAGGTCCTATATAAGGGGGGGATAGCCCAGAGATTGATGCCTTATCAGTGGGCTCTACTTTGGAATCTGTGCACCTGAGAGTGACAGAGTTGGACTCAAATAAGTCCTCCCTTCACATGATCCATCAGTCTCTTCTATTCAAACCTATATGTGAGGCTGGAGTTTGTAGGTGTATTTCCAGAGACAGCCTGCCCATGTGCCAGCTGTGCCTGGAATCTTGGTGGAGCTGCAACTCCTACTCTACAGCTCAATGGGCTCACCCAAGTCACCTGGTGAGGAGATGATGATGGACAATGGCCATCCCAGGGAATGGAGAGAGCCTGCAGCTGCAGGCAGGATAATCCCATCCACTGTATCCATGGGATATAAGCCCACTCTCACTTGGAGGTGGAGTGGACATCACCATCCCAGACTCCTCAGGATTGGGGGAAGAGCTATGGACTAGAGTGGACTTAATGGTATTCTGTTGTAGACATATTATGATTCAAGAAATGGAAGAAATTGTAACAGTGAGGTGGAGCCAGTGGCCACTAGACGCTTTCGGGGCAGGGAAGGGAAAAGCAGTTGTAATACAGAGGCTTTTTCAGAACTTGGGAATTATCCTGAGTGACATTACAATGACAGATATAGGCCATTTTGCATCAGCATATAACATGCAGAACTGTGTGGGAGAGAGTGTCTACAATATGAACTATGGTCCATGCTTAGTGGCAAAGCCCCAGGATGTGTACATCCATTGCAGGTGATGTGCCACACTAATGAAATATGTTTATGTGGGATGTTATGGGAGGTGTGGGAGGTGGGGAACATAGGAATCCCTGTAATTTTTGTGTAACATTTATGTAATCTAAGCATCTTTTAAAATATATATATATATAAAATAACATTTATGTAAGCAAATGCACATATATTCACATATATTTATAAAAAAATAAAAATAAAAAAGCATAAAAACAAAAACAAAAACATTCAAAGGTTTACTGGGGCTATGACTACACAACTCTGATGAAAGTGAGAGCCACTGAGTGCTCACTTTGGATGGATTGTACAAGGCATGGGACTGTATAACACAATGAACCATGTGGTGGAAGATGGATTGTGGTTAACAGTACAAATATGGGAGTGTTCTCTCATGAACCATAACAAATGTACAATTACTATTACATGGTGTTAATAATAGGAAGTGTATAAAAAATATATGCCAAGTGTATCCTATGGACCATAGTTAGTGGTAAAAATCTGATCATGTTTTTTTCATAATCTGTAACAAATGTTCCACAATAATGTAAGGTGTTGGTGGAGGGGTGATGTATGGGAATTCTGCACACTAAGCATGATTGTTTTGTAAGCTCACAACTTCTCTAATAAATAAATAAATAAACAAACTAATTAATTAATTAATTTGCCATGAGTATTTTGGCATGTATATTTTTTCCAGCTGATCCCAAATTTTAGTATCTTAATTTAATTTTATTTAAAGTGGTAATACATTCATATTATTCAAAATTCAAAAGTTACAAAAGGCACACAATAAAAAGTCTCCTTTTTACTAGTATCACCCAAAGACTTATTTCCTCCACCTAGAGACAATGTTACCATTTTTTTAATATTGTCCCCCATATATTTTATGCATAAAGAAAAATATTTCTATTTCTCCTTTCTTTTTCCCCTTTTTTACACACTTCCGTCTGTTGCTTTTTTCACTTAAATTGTATCTTAGAGTTATTTGATATCAGCATATCAAAAGCTCCTCCTCAACATTAGGAAAGGGCAGGAGGAAAGGTCTTAAAAAGGCTTACCCTGGAGTCCCACGCATGTGTCTCATCCTGTAGCATGCCCGCACCCGTGTCTGGGGTTGTGTACTATCTCTTTTTTTGTTTCTTAATAAACTCTTTACTCCCTTGCCTACACACACAAAAAAAAAATCTAATGAGGAGAAAGCCTTAATCCTTAAAGATAAAGAAAAACTCCTTTGACAAGTAGGCAAAAAGATCAGTCTGACTTCTGTTTTTTTAATAGCAATATTCAACAGCAGAGGACAACAGAGCAGTAATTCTAAGATTAAACAACAACAACAACAACAACAAAAAGCCATGTGATCCAAGGATTTTGTATCCAATCAAGCTATCCTTCATAATACAAGGGCTACAAATAGAGAGTTTTGAAATTGTACTATTCCCATGAGTTGTTCTTGAGGCTTTGGCCAACCAAGAGCTAGTTGAGGAAATGACAACAAAAGCACTGAATCTAAAATTAATGTGGTGATTAAGGTTAGGAAAAGAATGTAAATGCTATATGCCCTGATGATAGAGAAATGATACAGCTAATAACCACTGGGAGGAGAAGATGATGGTACATAGAGTAAATCCACTGATTGCTTGAAGCAGAAGGTGTGGTTTAAAGCTGACACATCAAGTAATAGAAGTACAAGCATATTAAACTGCTCATATGTAAATTGGAGAACTATATCATTATTGATTAAAATCAGGTGGTAGAAGAAAGAACGGAGAAAATTCTAATGCCATCATTGCTTTCTAAAATATAAAGAAGTAAGAGCATATGCGCTATTATATTTATAAAAGTAGCCAATAAAACA
Source organism: Cabassous unicinctus (assembly GCA_029593785.1). Taxonomy (NCBI): domain Eukaryota; kingdom Metazoa; phylum Chordata; class Mammalia; order Cingulata; family Chlamyphoridae; genus Cabassous; species Cabassous unicinctus. The sequence continues at coordinate 4,969 of JAQZBX010016994.1, forward strand.
AAAATATACACCTTCCTAAATATAAAGAGTACAAAAATAAGCAAAGAAAACAGATCAGATAGTGAAAGAGTTTTAAAAAAAAACACCTAAAAACAGAAATACAACATAAGATTATGAACAGAGCCAATACCAAAAATACCTGTTAATTATTAAGAGAAAATAGGACTATTTCACCTATTTTTTAAAAAAAAGATTACTGGCTTTCATCATAAAGCAAAATACAAATCTAAGCTAAACACAAGACACACAGCCCATAAAAGTGATTCTGTTCAGTTGAAAATAAAAAAATGGGCAAAATACACTAGGCAAATGCAGACAAAAAGAAAGCTGTGATCCTCATATTAAAATCAGTCAGAGTAGAATCCAGGCCCCAAGCCATTAAATATGACATGAAGGGCACTTTGTACTACACTATATATCCTAAAAGCAATATTCACAGACAGAGATTATAGGAGACACAAGGAGAAACAGACACAAACCACAGATAGAAAGATATTTTAATTTACCTCTAAGTGCATGATAGATCAAAGGGACAGAAAATAGGTAAGCATCAATAGTCAAAAGACAATATAATATCAATGAACCAAGGGAAAGATATTTGTAAATCATATCAGAGACGAAGGGATTATCTTTCCTTTAAAAGAGTCCCTAGGTGCAGCCACTGTGGAAAACAATTTGGCAGTTCTTCAGAAAGTTAAACATAGAATTCTTATACTACCCAGCAATCCCACTTCTAGGTATGTACCTAAAAGAATTAAAAACTGGGACTCAAACAGATATTTGTGCAACGATGTTCACAGCAACATTGTTCACAATTGCCAAAAGATGGAAACAACCCAGGTGTCCATCAACAGATAATGAAAAAGCAAAATGTGATATATACATATAATGGAATATTATCTAGCCCTAAAAAGTTTATGGAGTTAAACTATAGAGTATAGGTTCGTAGGAGACAGAATGTAGGTTGAGAAGGGGGAGCTGATGCTGAATGTATGTAGAATGTTTAATTGTAAAGATGTGGAAATGGATAGAGCTGATGGTAGCATATTATAATGAGTATAACTAACACTGCTGATTTATAAAGGTGATTGTGGCTGAAAGGGGTAGTCTAGGGGGGTTAATGTTAATTGAAAGACAGCTAGAGGATAATCTAGGCGCTTCATAACAGTGATTTTGGTGGTAGATGAGGACTGTGGTTAATAATATAAATACAAGACTGTTCCTCTATTATAAGATATTAAGAATATGATAATACATGGGAAAAATACAACCAATGTAATTTATAGGCTATGGTTAACAGTAATATTGTAATATTTTTGAAACAAAGGCAAAGAATGTACTATATCAATGCTAAAGGGAATAGAAAAGAATATGGGGTTTCGTTTTATGGGATGTGAATATGATAAGTATTATTTTCTTCATTAACTAGGAGACCTTGGTCATGTCACTGAACCAATCTGTATTCATTTATTCATCTTTTGGAACACTGGAGAAAAAACTGAGTTTGTTTTTAGGTTTAAATAAGACAAATGTGCCTGGACAGGATTTTTTGAAGTAATGCTTTCAAAATTTGTTAAGCTGCCTGTGGTCTGTTACGTTATTTTTGAAGTTGAAATAAAGTTTTAAAAAATACATAGAACTGTACAACACAAAGATACCTAATGTAACCTATGGACTATAGCTAATTATATCATTATAATAATATTGGTTCATCAGTTGTAACAAAGGTACCACACTACTGCAAAATATTAATAATAGAGAAAACTGTACGAGGTGAAATATATGGGAACGCTGAAATTTCTGCATGATTTTTCTGTAAATCTATAATTCTCTAATAAAAAAACAAATTTAAAAAGAAAACAAGGCAAAAAGAGTTAGCAGAAATTGAGGGGAAATACAAAAGATTAATAAAAAGAGAAAAAAAACAAGCAAAGGATATAGACTGCTCACAGAGTAACCAATAAAAATAACCCTTAAAACTACGAAAAAGTGCTCAACCTCGACCATAATAAGAAAAATAATTTTTCAAACCTCACAGTTAAAATTTCTCATCAATCAAAAACTCCCAAGTTTTGCAACATACAATACTGGTAGAAGTGCAAAATGACATACCAAAGGAGGAAGCCAATTTGGTAACTCCTCAGAGTTTTCCGGGTTGTCTGTGAAGTAGAATCAGCAGCTCCAACAGTTCACAGGGCACAGCAAGAACTTTCTTGACAGGAAAAACAGAAAAGCACCTGATAGGATATGAAGTAAGGGTTCTAAGATTTAGCACATGAAAACATAGGATGCCCAGTTAAATCTGAATTTCAGATAAACTATGAGTAGTATAAGTATGCCCCATGTAATAAGTGTGCCCTATGCAATAGCTGATACATACTTATTCTAAAAAAAAAATTGTTGTATACCTGAAAGTCAGATATAACTGGACCTCTTATATTTTATATGGCAACCCTATTTACAGTTAAATGTCTAGAATGGCCAAGAAGCCATCAAGCAAAAGGCATCCTTGATACTTTTAGCTTGATTTTGAGATTCCCATCATTTAACAACAGTTTTATTTTTTAAAAAACATGTCACTGTACAGAAGTTTAGAAAGTCAAGTTTCCTGCCCCTAGTAATTTGTTGATAAGAGTTCACAAAACAAAGTTTTTTCCTCCTTGGGCTTTCTTCATGCTATTAAGTGTCTCTGTAAATTGTTTATCAGACGTGTCTCTACCTTCTGCAAGCAATGTAGCCTGTGCAGTTTTGCTATAATTTAGCTCCAAATCAGTTAAACCCTCTAAGAGTAGCAACTATTGTTCAGGCCAATGAGATCATCACCCACAATCACAAGGAATTGGAGGAAAATAGCTGCTATGAGGTAATTTATCATCCCTCTGTGTCAAGATCTGCAACATGCTTTCCCCACGGTTTCCACAAAACCAGGAAGACAAGAAGGGTTGACCTCGTATGTGGGAAGCTGATGCTCAACCACTGAGCTACACCGACTCCCCTGAGCTGTTTTTTTTTTCATTTGTTTTGCTTGTTTTTGTTTTTAGAAGGTATTAGGGATTGAACCCGGGACTCATACATGGGAAGCAGATGCTCAACCACTTGAGCTATACCTCCTTCCCTTAATTTTTACTTTTTTTGTTTGTTTTTTATTTGTCTTTTTTAATTTTTACTTTTTTAGAGAAGTTTTGAGTTTATAAAACAATCATGCATACCATACAGGATTCCCATATGTCACTCCACCAAACCAAGATGTTTCTTAAAATCTGTTGGTGAAGAGTCTGATCTGGTGGCTGGAGGTGGCATTTATAAAAATGTTCTCCCTGTAGAACTGTTTGAGCAGGATTTAAAACTAACCCAGCCCTGACTTGTGCATTCTTTGGTGCTGCAGTGAACAAAAGGTTTCTTCTTTGTGTTGTAAAAAAATAGATAGATAGATAGATAGATAGATAGATAGATTGATAGATAGTAGATAAGATAGATAGATAGACAGACAGACAGACAGATAGATAGGTGATAGACACGCAGACAGACAAACAGATATCTTGGTAAAAGCAGGTTCTTCCTGTTCTCTGAATTTTCCTGTGACAAATGACATAGTTTTAGTTAAGGCTCTCACTTTTTCAGGGAGGGGCCCTACCTCTTTCTTTCCTCAGACTTCTTGTAATTTGCTCACGGTGGATTGCCATTTCTCTGGGGAGGCTGGTGGATATTCACTTTCAAGTAGATATGAGACTTCACCTTTGTGAAGTCGTGGGCACACCTCTCCAGTGGCCACTCCAAACGGAAAGGAGAGAAGTCTATTCTGTCTTATCTGGATCATGGCTTACGTTGATGTTGATTCCCTGCACGGTCGTGGTTTTTCCCACTGACAGCAATACCACTTTTGACAAATGTGTAGTATATTGGCTGGACTTCTGTAACAGGTTGCACTGTCTCAAAGAGGACCTTGCCTTTTTGCATAACAGCTGGGCACCATGAAACCATATCAATTTTTACCAGGTATACAAATTTAAAATGTTTCATTTCTTTTTTTTTTTAATTATATAAAATTTCAAGCATATGGTCAAATATAACAAAATTAATGAAAATTCCTCAACATCATCCAATAGCCAAACCACATTGGAGACAAGTGTCTCCAACTGTCCCCAAAGTGTCCTTTACAGGTGATTTGTTCAAACTCTGACTCAGTAAGGATAATATGCATTGCATTTAATTGTTATATCTAGAAAAGTCTGCCTCCCCTGCCCAGATACTTCACTTTTTTTTTTAACTTGACACTGATTGTTGAACAGAAGATTTTGACTGCAAATAACCAGAAACCCAAATTAAAATGCTTCATAAAATATAAGAATTTGTTTTCCCACATAACAAGAAATCTGGAGGTAGGACAAATCCATGAATTATAATTCGTCATTAATTCAGTGGTTCAACAATAAAATCAATGTCACAGGTTCTCACTGCCTTTCTTCTATGCCTGCAGCATGCTTACTTTGATCTTCACGCTCATCCTATCATGGTTACAAGACAGCTGCAGCACTTCTAAGCATCATGATGTCATAGAGTTAAAAAAAAAAAAATTTGAAACATTCCTTCTTTGTTTCCCTTTTACAGAGTGTGGCAAGCTTTCTCAGAAGCATCCCAGCAGAATTGCCCTTACCTCTCATTGGCCAGAATTGTGTCAGATATCACTCCTAAACAAATCACTGACAAAGGAACCAATGTCTTCAACTGCTCAATATTTACCTCCACTGGGTCTGGGGAGAGACCTAAAAAGCATGGCCTCATGATACCAGAACAATATCAGTAATCTGTGGCAAGGAAGTGGGGAGACGGGTTGTTGGATTGTGACGTCAAGTCTTGTCCTAATCATTCTTGTATATTCTCAGTTCCACATAATATTTTTGGTATTGTTTTTCCTTCCAGATTTGCACATTGCATTGCACTGCAAAGCAAAAATGGAACTGGAGTGCCCACATTTCTGTAGTGATGATGATTAGGTGTCCCTTGTCCATGAACTAACTGAGAGGTTTTTCTAAATTAAGACGGCCTAGCTCATGACTCCTCTGCAGTGTCGGAATACACGTGAATGCAAGTAAAAATTGATCCCAAACCAGGTGACATTGAATCCTGTGCATATGTACAGCAAAATAAAGCCCTAACACAGATTCAAGTGTAAACCGTGTGGAAGTAGGCTCATAGAGGAAGTTGTAATACCCTTGCAGGTCACCATCAGCCATGGATTGGAAAAGCTGCCCTTGGAAAGGAAATATGCCTGACTCGACTTCCCTGTCCTGGGCCAGGACATGCTGAGTTTCGCAGCAGGGTCCTTGGGTGCCTGTGAGAGTTTGCACTTACCTGGCAGGTGACCTCGTTCCGGAGGGACCCCAATATTAAATAGCAAGCTTAAAAAAGCACCATTATGGGTCGGAAGAGAGATCATGGAAGAGAAAATGTTTACATTTTAGTGCATTTAATGGCATTTTTTCCTGCTTTTTGATCAAGAGGCCCTACATTTTCATTTTACACTGGGGGCTGCAAATTACATAGTTGCTCCTGTCTAGTACCAGCCAACTAACGGGGAATAAAAGACTGGTGTGTCATGATTGTGCTAAGTTTAAAAAAGTGGATGATTGTGGGGGGGAGGTGAGATCTCCCTAATTCAATAAGCTGGTGGTACATTCATAAAGCCCATATGTTTATGGAGAGAAATGTGTCAGAACAGGAGTCAGATTGCTTGGGTTCAAATATTCGTTCTTAAAACCTATTAGCACCATTTTCTTCTTCTGTAAAAATGGAAAACTGTAATTTTTTTTCCTATTTGTTGCAAAAATCAACAGAAAATGATTAGCTTAGTATCTTCCACATAGCAAACTGTTGTTATTAATCACTTCAGTGGTGCCATTTCAACTGGTGACAGCAGGCTTTGTATTTTGAGACATTCATGGGTTTCAATGTATTTAGTTTAGAATTTTCTGGCAACTCACATAAGAGTTGCTTTTGGTCAGGTCAGTCAGACACTCCACCTGTATTCTCAACCCTCTTCCTCTTCCAGACCTCTTTCTATTTTGATGACCTGATCAACTTTGCTGATTAGCAGCCTTAGGTTCTGGGCTATTCTAACTGAGGCTGGAAGGAGGTCTTCCCAGTGAAGGGTATGGGCCTGAGCAGACCCCTAGAAAGATGTCCAAAAGAAATACCAAGGTTAGGATTGGTCTGAGAATTGGAGAGCAAATGAGGCAAATTAAGAGTTGTTTTAGTCTTCTGGGTTGCTGAACTGCAATATACCAGAAATGGGTTGGCTTTTACAATAGGGATTTGTTAGCTTACAGACTTACAGTTCTGAGGCTGTGAAATGTCCAAATCAAGTCTTCATCAGATACTTTCTCTCCGAAGACCAGCTACCAGCGTTCCTGGACTCCTCTGTCACAAGGCACATGGCGGTGTCTGCGGGTCTCTCCCTTCTCTTATGGGTTTCCTTTCTTTCAGCTTCTGGCTTCCATGACTTTCTCTATGCTTCATTGACTTTTTCTCTCTCTTCTTCTGAATTTCCTTCTTTTATGAAGGACTCCAGTAAGAGGATTAAGACCCACTCTGGGGAAGCAGATGTGGCTCAAGCGACTGGGCACCCATCTACCATATAGGAGGTCCAGGGTTCAATTCCTGGGGCCTCCTGGTGAAGGCAAGCTGGCCCAAGTGGTGAGCTGGCCTGCTTGGAGTGCTGGCCTGCACAGAGTGCTGGCCCCAGCAGAGAGCTGGTGCAGCAAGGTGACACAACAAAAAGAGACACAGAGGAGAGACAATAAAAGTCTCTCTTATTGTCACGGGTGTGCTGCCAGGCCCCGTGAATGGTTGAGGCCCCCAGGCCCTGCACGCGGGTGCACCATCAGTCCCCGTGCGCGGGTGTGCCACCAGGCCCTGCGCACCACACTGCAAGATGATGACATAACAAGAAAATGACACAAGGGAGAGCCAAGATGAGACATGCCGAAAAACCAGGAACTAAGGTGGTGCAGGCGGTAGGACACCTCTCTCCCACATCGGAGGTTCCGAGGATCAAATCCCAATGAAGACAGGAGGAGAAGGATGAGAAGAGAGGGCAGGAAATGGACACAGAGAGTTGCCCAGTGAATGGACACAAAAACAGCAAAAACAGGTGGGGGGCAGGGGGAAAAAGTCAATAAATAAATAAATCTTTTAAAAAATGTATAGGGGAGTAAGATACAGACTATAGTTAGTAGTAATACTTTGACGATGCTCTTTCAAAATTTTTCAACAAATATTTCACAGCAATGCAAAGTATTTGTGGTGGGGTGACATGTGGGAGGCCTGTATGGTGTTATGCATGTTTGTTTTGTAAGTTCACAATGTTTACTGAA
>JAQZBX010016994.1:12441-36073 GCA_029593785.1 Cabassous unicinctus
GGTATTCATCACATGACAATAAATGCTAGCTACATCTACCATTAATAATAATAATAATAATAACTAGAATTGAAGTATTGAAATTAGATATGCTTCTACTTCATTCTGTCCTAGAGAATAATATGTGCCACAACAACTTCCTCTCAGGTATGCATCAGTTAAAATCAAACTGGAATCTATAAAGTTTTGATTGGCACATTTATAGGAAGAACCATAAAATCACAGCTCTGGAAAGAACCTTTGGATAGCACCTAGTGCAACCCTTCATTTTGCAGTTGAGGAAAGTGAGAGCTAGCGAGGTGTCATACCTTACTCAAAATCAAACGAATCCAGAAATTTGACAGCCTCTTCCAACAAGAATTCAGTGCTATTTTCACTGTATGTAATATGAAACACTTATCTCCAAGGAGTATTGTGATAATTTAAAAACATCCCTGCACATTCTTTGACACTCTTCTCGTAAAAAGGTGCATTCTATGTCTCCTCTCCTTGAATCTGGGTAAACCTTAGTGATTCACTTGTTATCAACAGACTGTATCAGAAATGGTGTGACACAGCTTATAAAGCTAGGTGAGAAAAGGCTATATAGATTCTGCTTCATTCTCTTGGGTGACTTGGCATTTGGAACACTGAGCTGCCATCAGGCTACCATGCTGTGAGGAAGCACAGGCCACATGAAGAGAGGCTACTTGAAGGTGTTACAGCTGACAGCCTCAGCTGAGGTTCTCAGAATCAACTGCAAACGCGTGAGGGAAGTCAACTCCAGGTAATTCCAATCCCGGGCCATTGAGTCACCATCCCCCTTCTGCTGCTGCTTTTGAGTCTTCCCAGCTGAGACCCCAGACATTGTGGAGCAGACACAAGCCAGTCCCACTGTGCCCTATCTGAATGCCTGAATGGCAGAAACACAGAGTTTTTAAACATAATAAAATTGTTGCTTTATGCCACTAACTTTGGGGTGATTTGCTATGCAATGATGGGAAAATGAACCGTATTTATTTATTGATTTTTTTTTTTTTTTTTTTTTTTTTGCTACTAAGGACTTTTGGATGGGAAGTTAAGAGAAAAAATTCATTCCTAGACTATTCTATCTTTACTTGAGGGCAACTAAAGCCAAAACACTGTATTTGATTTGAAAATAGAAATGAAATAAAATCTGATTCTGAGTTTTAGCTTTCTGCAGCACAGATTCTTTGAGGAGCAAACGTAAGGTGATCCTAAGAGGCTTTTCTTTTTAAAATGTCATGATATTTTCAGAAGATAATAAACACTTGGTTAGCAGTACAATTCCCAAGCAAATGTAAGCAATTAATCACACATATGCAAGATTTTTCTGTGAAAAATTTTTGTTGTTGTTGAAAATACATCTCTCTTAGTCTCCTAGAGCTGCCATAACAAAGTATCACAAACTAGGAGGCTTAAAACAACAGAAATTTCTTGCCTTACAGTTCTGGAGATGGAAATCTGAGTCAAGGTGCTGGCAGGGTCAGGCTTCCTTAGAATTCTGAAGGGTTCAGACGGTGGCCAGCACTCATCACGATGTTCCCTGGCTTGAGGCATAACTCGATTTCCGCCTCCATCACATGGCCGGCTCACTCTCTGTCTGCGTCTAATTCACTTCTTATAAAGACACCAGTCATATTGGATTTGGGTCCACCCTAATCCAGTTTGGTCTCATCTTCAAATATCCTATTTTCAAATAGGGCCACATTCACGAGACCAGGGGTAAGGACTTGAACATTTATCTTTTGAGGGACATAGTCATAGCAACATCTTTACTTTTGAAAATATTTGAAAAAATAAGATATCAAGCTACTTCAGAATGCCAGACCTTTCGCTCTCAAGTACAATACATCTGACTTACTTCCGTAATGTAAACATCATTAATTCTTTTCTCATGCTCATAAGTCAAGTAAACAGTAAGGTGGGATGAGGGCTTATGTTGGTCTCAAGTGTTCTCAGCAGTCACTGAACTTGCCTGATCACAATCCAGCAGGGCAGACAGACACTCAGACACAGGAAGACTAAGAGCATCGTATTGTGTTCTCAACAACAACCTAAAGAAAGGCTGTGGTTATGGGGAAGAGAGAAAAACTAATTGGAAAGCACCGCTGTGCTACTTTTGTTATCTGAAGAACTTGGATTTGAATACAGACTGGCTGTGAAGCTGTGCAAAAGGTATATGACCTCTGCAGTCTCAGAATTCTTATCTGTAGTGAGGATTAACGAAGACAAGTGTGGTCTTTTAAGCAGCAACATGGTTTTCATCTTGTTCATGCTTTATTTAACTATGGATTTATATGAAAGGGAGAAGGGAGGAGAGTAAGCCATTCTTAAAACTAACTTCCTCCTCCAAAAAGATATTGGTGAGCTAGTAACTGACCGCTACTGAGACAATAACTTGTAGATCCCTTTTAAATATATCAGATTTTTTTCCTAAGGAAAAATTGCATGGACAAAATTGGGAAAAGAAATCCAGATAGAGGAAATAGCTCAGATACATTTTTTTCAAATGGTTCTGAAAGAACCAGGTGAGTTCAGTAACTCCTTGTGTGCAATAGTTGTGGAAATAAAAATAAAATTATAGATAACAAAAGCCAAACTCATACTCAAATTAAAAATCACTCAAATCTTATTCATCCATTGACTATATATGCAGAGCATACTTATTGAGGTCAGCATGCGCTTTATATTTTGCTAAAGTTGCCGAAGGCAATATACCAGAAATGGGTTGGTTTTTACAATGGGTATTTATTAGCTTACAAGCTTACAGTTATGAGGATATGGAAATGGCCAAATCAAGGCATCATTAGGTGATGCTTTCTCCCCAAAGACTGGCTGCTGGCGATCCTGGACTCCTCTGTCACATTGCAAGGCATATGGCAGTGTCAGCTATTCTTGCTCTTCTGTGTTTCATTGCTTTCAGCTTCTGGCTTCCGTGGCTTTCTCTCTGCTTCTGTGCCTTTCTCTCTTTCTTCATCTAAATTTCATTTTATTATAAAGGGCTCCTCTTATAAAGCAAGAGGCCGAAGACCCACCCTGCCAGAGCCATGCCTTACTGAAGTAATCTAATCAAAAAGCCCTTAACTGAAATAACCTAATCAAAAGGCCCTACTTACAGTAGGTTTACACCATCACAGCGTGCTAGATCATGGGGTTTTAGGGAACACAAATAGTCAAGGTCCTTGGAATTTGGATTCCAGTGGTGGAAGATAGTTTATAAACAGGTGAATACATAAGAAGCTCAGCTCAGTTCAGGGAGTGGGAAGTGCTAAATTTTGATAGTTATACCACAGACACATGAAATATTTATACCCATAATTCCTTCACTGCATCCTCAAAGATAATCCTTAGTAACTTGGGGAATTTTAAAGCACTTTCTTCTGGATTAATTTTTCAGTGGGCAGCAAAAAGACATAACTCAAGTGGGCAAAATACTATCCTCTCCTCCCTTAAAAGAACCATAAATTCTCCTAACGCCAACCCCAATAAAAACAAAATCTTAAAAAATAGATTACTTTCTATTTTAGTTTTCCCAGGCTCCTGTGACAAATATCACAGAATTGGTTGGCTTAAATAAGAATTTATTGCCTTAGGTTTTGGAGGCTAGAAGTCCAACATTAATGTACTGATAGGCCGTGCTTTCTCCTGGAGTCTCTAGCATATTACCAGTAGCTTGACAGCAATTCTTGGCATGCCTTAGCTTGTAAATGCATCACTGCCTCCATTGCATGGCAATATGTGTCTCCATCTTTGGCTTCCACTGACATTGCATCCAAATTTCCTCTCCTGATAAGGACTTAGCCATATTGGGCTAAGGCCCACCCTGATTCAACTTGTCCTCATCTTAGGATTATCTTTGAAAATTCTTTTTACAAATGAGTTCACACACAGGACCTGGGGTTAGGTCAGGCCTTGAATGTGTATTTTGTTGGGGGGCATGAGTCAATCCACAATAGTCTGCTCTCTGAACCCCATAAAGGCATATTCTTCCCCCATGCAAAATACATTCATACCATTCCAAATCCCAAAAGCTTTAAGCCATTTCAGTAACAAATCTAAGTCCAAAGTCCAAGCAAAATCAGCTATGGGTATAGTCTATCATGAGACAAAATTCTTTTCCATCTGTGGACCTATGAAACTTAGAAAACAAGTTATCTACTTCCAAAATACAATGGTGGCACAGGCACAGTAAAGACATTCCCATTTCAGAAGGAAAACAGAGGTTATGGGTCCCAAGCAAGTCTAAAACTCAGCAGGGCAAACTCCATTTATATTTCAAGGTATGAGGGTGTTGGCAGTCACCTTTTTTCCAAGCACTGGGGCAGTGACCATGTTCTCCTCAAATGCCAGGGCATAGGCTCCACACTCTCTGAGCACTGGGATGGCAGCCATGTTTCTCTGAATGCCAGGGTGAATAGCCTAGCCCCTCCAAATGATGACACAGCAGCCCTTCTCTCTTGGCCTGAGGAAATCCCTTCTGCCCAAACCCCTGCTTCCATGGTTCTGCCGCTGAAATCATTCTTCTGTCATTTTGTCCTGTCCCTTTTGGTCCATGATGGCAGTGCTTTTCCTCATATGAAATTTTCAAAACCTTCTCAGTTTTCCTTGCAATTCAAGACGGTCCAAGCTATCAGAGAAAAGAATCTTCCACAGATCCTTTCTGAATAATTGCATCTCCATTATTTACTCCTCTGAGTTGATTGATTATATCCATGAGCTATATGCATAATCTCTTTAGCAAACAGCTGTTCATCCACACCCTTGAACAATGCATTCTCTGGAGATTCATCTCCTAGGAACTCAGGGTAGGCCCTGTTAGAACTGCTTCTGGCCCTGGTGTTAAAGCACACTTTCTGGATAAGCTGAGAAGTCTCTAAATCATCAACTGCTGGTTCTTTATGATGACAAGTTCAGTCCTCAATTTATCTCTTTTCTGCCACATTTTACTATAAGCAGCAAGGAGAAGCCAGGCTGCACCATCCACATTTTGCCTAGAAATTTCCTCAGTTAAATATGCAGTTCATTGCTTACAAGGTCTACTTTCAGTCTAACACTTGGACATAATTCAGCAGAATTCTTTGCTACTTTATAAAAATGATTGCCCTTCCACCTGTTTCCAATAACACATATATCATTTCCTTCTAAGATCTCACTGGAAAAAACTTTAACATCCATTTCTCTTGAACAGTCTTTTCAAGGCAATCTAGGCTTTTCCTATCAAAAGCCACAAACTTCTTCCAGCCTCTACCTTTTACTGGATTCCAAAGCCACTTCCACACTTTCAGGTGTTTGTAATAGCAGCACCCCACTTGTTTTAGTTTCCTGGCTACTAAAACAAATACCACATAATGGGTTAGCTTAACAACAGGAATTTATTGGCTCATGGTTTCAGAGGCTAGAAGGCTTTTTTCTTCCAGGCTGGTGTTTTCTGGCTGGTCAGCAATCTCAGGTTCCTTGGCTTTTCCATCACATGGCAATACACATGGCAATGTCTTCTCCTTTCTCCACCAGATTCTGTTGACTTCTGTCTTCTTCTTTTCCTTGTCTAATATTGGATTAAGGCCCATCCACATTCCACTGGGCACACCTTAACTAATAACATCTTCAAATGTCCCATTTACAAGTAGGTTCACATCCACCAGACCAGGGGTTAGGACCTGAACATGCCTTTTGTGCTAGACATGATTCAATCTCAAAACTTGCTTTACAAGTAACTTGAGAATAAGTTTCTCTGCCTACTGCCTTACCCCTAGAGCCATTCACATAGATTAATATAAACACAAAAATATGCTTTTGAAAGTAAAAATGGAGTTACACCCTGCACACTGTTCTACAGCTTTCGTTTTTCAACTAATAATAATAAATATATGAAGGACACATTTCCAGATTAGTGGATATAGATATGTATTGTATTACCTTTATGGATGTACCACGAATGATTTATCTTTAACACTTAGATTGTTTTCAACTTTCTGCCATCCAAGCAATACTGCAATGAATATTTGTATTCATTGTTAAGTACATATGCATTATGCTGTTACATCTGTGGGACAACTTCTTGGAAGCGAGATGGTTGAGTCATGGAGTATGAAAACTTAAAATGCTGACAGACATTGCCAAATTACATCCTAAAAAGGTTGTAATAAACTCTACCTGACAGAATATGTGTTTGTCTTCGACATCTCTCTTCTTCACTTCATTAACACTTATTTATTTAAGAGACAGCCACCTACTACAAGGTCTTGTAGATATTTCCTTACAAGATCTTTTAGGAGTTTTATGTTCCTAGATTTTATGTTTAGATCTTTGATCCATTTTAAGTTGATTCTTGCATAGGGAGTAAGATAGGGGTCCTCTTTAATTCTTTTAGTTAAGGATGTTCAGTTCTCCCAGCACCATTTGCCAAAGAGAATGCTCTGTTCCAGAAAAGTGTATTTAGTAGGTTTATAAAAATTCATTTGACCATGTGGTGGTTTCTTAGACCTTATACCCAAAGCAGGAGCAACGAAAGAAAAATAGATAAATGGGACCACCTTAAAATTAAACACTTTTGCCAAAAAGGTAAAAAGTCAACTGACTCAATGGGAAAAAGTATTTGGAAATCACTTATCTGGCAAGAGTTTAATATCTGTGATATATAAAGAAATGTTACAACTCAGCAATAAAAAGACAAATGACCTGATTAAAAAATGGGTAAAAGATTTGAATAGACATTTGTCCAAAGAAGAAATATAAATCTCAAAAAAAAAAAACACACGAAAAAAATGTTCAACATCATTAGCGATTAGGGAAATGCAAATCAAAGATACCATGAGATATCATTTCATACCTATTAGAATAGCCACTATTAAAAAGAAAGAGAACTACAAGTGTTGGAGAGGATATGGAGTGATAGGAACCCATATTCACTGTTGGTGGGAATGTAGAATGGTACAGCCACTGTGGAGGACAGTTTGGCAGTTTCTGAAGAAGTTGAATATAGATTTGCCACATGACCCAGCAATACCACTAATAGGTATATACCCACAAGAATTGAGAGCAGTGATACGAATAGATATCTGCACACCGATGTTCATAATGGCATTATTCATGATTGCCAAAAGATGGAAATAACATAGGTGTCCATCAACCGATGAATGGATAAACAAACTGTGTTGTACACATTTGATGGAATGTAATATAACTGTAAGAAGAAATGAAGTCGTAAAGCATATGACAACATGGATGAACCTAGAGGACATTAAGTTGAGTGAAGCAAGCCAGAAACAAAAGGACAAATTCCGTATGATTGTGCTATTATCAACTGTATTAGTCAGGGTTCTTTTGGGAAACAGAATCAACAGGATATATCTTTAAATAGTATGAGATTTGTAAGATTCTATCACATGACCAAGGGGATGCACAAGTCCAGGTTCTGGAGGGAGGCTGCAAACCAGGAGCTCCGATGAAAGTTCAATGAAGGTCCTTGATGAGTTTCCAGGAGACGCTGGCTGTCCAAAGACAAGCTGGGAAATTCTCTTTGAATCCTGAAATCACCTCCCCTTTTAAAACATTCAACTGATTGGATAAAGTGTCACTCATTGTTGATCTCAATCTTCCTGGTCTATGTAGATATAATCAGCCATCTATGCATTAAACTCACTGATGACTAAAGTCCATAATTGTCCTTGTATTGCAATTAGCCCAGTGATTGTTTGACCAAACAACTGGGCACAATTACCTGGCCGAATCAACACATTAGCCTAACCATCACATCAACTAAATATATTGTATAATCTCAGGGAATTAACTTGAATATGGATCACCAGAGAATAGAATGAGGTTAGAGAATGGAAAGCTGAGGGTTAACTTGTGCACAATTAGTAAAAAGGATGTGTGTTAATCTTTGGAAATGAATAGAAAAGATAAAAGCACAACATAATGTTTGTAACTAGCAGTACTATTACATGGGTATGATAGTGGTTTAGAGGGAAAGTCTAAGGTCATGTATATTACTAGAAGGAAAGCTAAAAAATATAACATGGAAATGTATTGCATAGTAATACCACATGTGAAATATGAATATGGGTAAAAATGCATATATAAGATCATTTTTCTTTGAAACTGAACTAATATATGCTAATACTACAAGATGTTAATATGAAGAAAATACATTATGCTAGGAGAAAGAAACCAGACACAAAGTACTACATATTATATGATTTCATTTATATAAAATGTAAATATAAATCAATTTATAAAGATGAAATTAGATTCGTGGCTATGTAAGCCTTGGAAAGGATAAAGGGATTGAGAGGTGACTGCTAAGGAGTGTGGGCTTTCTCTTTTTTGGAGTAATGAAATGGTTCTAAAGTCTTTTGTGGTGATGAATGCACAACATTGTGATTGTACTAAAAGCCATTGATTATACACTTTGGATAGATTGTATGGTCTGTGAATATATCTCAATAAAACTGCTTTAAATTAAATAAATAAATGTGCAAGAATAGTCAGAAATAGCAGCTATGTACAGTAGGGGAAGCATAGAGAGATTGAGTGGTGAAGAATTTTCTTGTTTGTTTCTTTGTTTATTATTATTATTATTGAAATAATGAAAATGCTCTAATAATGATTGAAGTGATGAATGCACAACCATGTGATTATACCAAATACCATTGCTTGTACACTTTAGATGTACATATCAATAAAACTGATTTGTTTTTTTAAAAAATCAGTTGATCATAGAGGTGAGGGTCTAGTTCTGAACTCTCAATTCAATTCCATTGATCAATATGTTTATCTTTATGATAACACTTTGCTGTTTTAACCACTGTAGCTTTATAATACACCACAATGTCAGGAAACGTTGAGTCCTCTGAATTTGCTCTTCTTTTTAGGATGTTTTTGGCTATTTGGGACCACTTTCCCTTCCAAATAAATTTGGTAATTGACTTTTCTAATTCTGTAAAGTAGGCTGTTGGAACTTTGATTGATATTGCATTGAATCTATAAATCAATTTAGGTAGAATTTATATCTTCACCATCTTTAGTCTTCCAATCCAAGAACACAGAATGTTCTTTCATTTGTTTAAGTCTTCTTTCATTTCTTTTAACAGTGTTTTGTAGTTTTCTGAATAAAGATCCTTTACATTCCTGGTTAAAATAATTTCTATTATTTGCATGCTTTTGTTGCTATTGTAAATGGAATTTTTCTCTTGATTTCCTCCTTGGTTTGCTCATTGCTAGTGTATAGAAACACTACTTATTTTTGCATGTTGATCTTGCATACTGCTGCTTTGCTGAACTTATTTATTTGCTCTAATAGCTTTGTTGTAGATATTTTGGGATTTTCTAAATATAGGATCATGTCATCTGCAAATAGTAAGAGCTTTAATTCTTTTTCAGTTTGGATGTCTTTTATTTCTTTTTCTTGCCCAATTGCTCTAGCTTCAACTTCTTTAAGAATGTTGAATAACAATGGTGACAGTGGGCATCCTTGTCTTGTTCCTGATCTTAGAGGGAACACTTTCAACCTCTCTCCATTGAGTATGATATTGGCTGTGGGATTTTTATATATGTCCTTTATTATGTTGAGGAACTTTCCTTCTATACCTATCTTTTGAAGTGTTTTTGTCAAGAAAGAGTGCTGGATTTTATCAAATGCCTTTTCTGCATCAGTCAAAATGAGCATGTGTTTTTTCCCTTCAATTTGTTAATGTAGTGTATTGCATTAAAATGATTGTCTTATGTTTAACCACCCTTGCATACCAAGAATAAAACCCATTTGGTTGTGGTATAAAATTCTTTTAATATGCTGTTGGATTTGATTTGCAAGTATTTTATTTTTGTATCTATTTTCATTAGAGATATTGGTTTTCAATTTTCTTTTCTTGTAGTATCTTTATCTCGCTTTGTTATTAGGGTGATATTGGCTTCATAAAATGTGTTGGGTAATCTTCCCTTCTTTTCAATTTTTTCAAAGAATTTAAGCAGGATTGGTATTAATTCTTCTTGAAATATTTGGTATAATTCACCTGTGAAGCCATCTGGTCTTGGGCTTTTCTTTTTTGGGAGATTTTTGATGACTGACTTGGTCTCTTTATTTTGATTGGTTTGTTGAGTTCCTTTATTTCTTGCAGAGTCAATGTAGTTTGTTTGTACATTTCTAGGAATTTGTCCATTTCAACTAGATTGTCTAACTCGTTGGCATACAGTTTCTTATAGTATCCTCTTATGAATCTTTTTATTTCTGTGGGGTCAGTTGTAATGGGCCCCCCCTCCATTCCTGATTTTATTTGTATCTTTTGTCTTTTTTTCTTTGTTTGTCTAGCTAAAAGTTTGTTGATTTTATTGATCTTTTTAAAGAACCATCTTTTAGTTTTGTTGATTTTTCTCTATTGTTTGCTGTTGTTGTTTGTTCTCAATTTCATTTATTTCTGTTCTAATCTTTATTATTTCTTTCTTTCTCTTTGCTTTGGGATTGGTTTGCTATGGTTTTTTTCTTCTTCTAATTTCTCCAGGTGTTCAGTTAGGTCTTTGATTTATCTATTTCTCCTTTTTTTTTTTTTAAGAAATGAGAAAACTTTTATTGTAAAAGTGTAAAAGCCGAAGACCACCAGCAAGAGATGATCTCTGATAAGCGTGATGTACTAGATATGTCTGTGCTCCAGGGAATCATGCCACCCTTCTTTTAATACAAACATAAGAACCACTTATGTTCAAGGAATGCAAAATTGGTACTTGTGTCAAGTAATTATGTATAAATGGAATATGTGTAGGAAGTTTTCTGATAACACCAGCTTGTAGCACCAGGCTTCCTTCTAAGACATTAGACGGAGAGAATGAGGGGTGGGGGGTGGGGGGCCCAGACCTGTGGAATTTGAATACATGTGGTTAAGTTTAGCCTGCTGCCAGTCAACCTGAACCTCCACAGTCATTCATCAATCAATTCTGCTTATCTTTTGGCATCCTGATGTTCTGATAGTTTGCAAGAGGATAATAGAGTTTGTGTATTCTTTATTAATTTATAATGGTGAATACTCAGTTAACCTTGAGAATCTTGGAACATATGTCTTTAAGTTCTGAGAGTGTTTTGATGTTATTTCTTCAATAACTGCTTCCTATATGCTTTCTATACTATATCATTTTATTATTCCTTTTAATGGATGTTTACTTCTGGGATAGATCCATCATATTTTATCCATTTCCTCATATATACAATCTTTCTCTTTTACTGTTCAGAAGCATTCCTTAGTTTTATGTTACAACTTCTCTTAAAATTGAAAGTGAGAGTACTCTTCTATTTTCCTTAATTATTCATTTTGAAATATTTATACATTCACAGAAGTTGTAAAGACAGTACAGAAAGATCTGGCATAGTTTTCACCCTGTTTTCCCAATGGTTCAGCTTATTTTATTATAATACAATATTAAAACCAGACTCTAAGCATTGATACAATGTGTGCATATGTTCTTTGTCACTTTGGCATTTATGTAGATTCACGTTACCTCTGTTGCAATAAGATACAGAATTGTTGTGTTACCACAAAAATCTCCCTAGTGTTACCCATTTATAGTCAGTCTACTTTCACCACCCCTAACCCTTGGCAACCACTAATTTGTTTTGCAACTACATAATTTTGTCATTTTGAGAATGTTATATAAGTGGAATCATATACTATATGACCTTTGGTGTTTGGTCTTTTTTACTCAGCGTGCAACCATCCAGCTTGATGCATACACCATTCGTTGGTTCCTTTTTATTGATGAACAGTATTAAAAAATAGAACACTTCATGAATTTGCATGTCATCCTTGCGCAGGGGCCGTGTTAATCTTCTCTGTATTGTTCCAGTTTTAGTATGTGTGCTACCGAAGCAAGAATTCTTCTTTTTTAATACGGACATTTAGGGCTAGAAATTTCCCTCTCAGCACTTATGACTACACGTATTAAGTTGTGGTCTCATTTTCATTTGTCTCAAGATATCCACTAATTTCTATTGAAAAATTTTCTTTGATCCATTGATTGCTTAGGAGTGTGTTGATTAGCCTCCATATATATTTGCAAATTTTCCCCCTTCCCACCTATTATTGATTTCCAGGTACTTTCCATTATAATCAGAGGAGGTGTTTTGTATAATTTCAATCTTCTGAAATTTATTGAGAGCTGTTTTGTGGCACAACATGTGTTCTATCCTGGAGAAAGATCCATGAGCACTTAAGAAGAATGTGTAACCTGCTGATTTGGGGTGCAGTGTTCTGTATATGTCTATCAGGTCCACCTCATTTATCATACTATTCAAGTTCTCTGTTTCCTTGTTGATCTTCTGTCTAGTTGTTATATCTATTGATGTAAGTGGTGTGTTGGAGTCTCCAACTATTATTGTAGATCTCTTTCAGTTTTTCCAGAGTTTGCCTCATGTATTTTGGGGAACCCTGGTTAGGTGCATAGATATTTATGTATGTTACTCCTTCCTAGTGGATTGTGCCTTTTATTAATATATAATGGCCCCCTGCATCTCTTATTAATTTTTTGCATTTAAAGTCTGTTTTGTCTGACACTAGTATAGCTACCCTTGCTCTCTTTTGGTTACTCTTTGTGCAAACTATCTTTTTCCAACCTTTCACTTTCAGTCTAGTTGCATCCTTGGGTCTAAGGTGAGTCTCTTGCAGACGGTATATGGATGGCTCATGTTTTCTTATCTATTCTCTGAGCCTATGTCTTTTGATTGGGGAGTTTAATCTATTAACATTCAATGTTATTACTGTAAAAGCATTACTTACTTCAACCATTTTATCCTTTGGCTTTTATATATCATATCTTATTTTTGTCCATCTTTTTACCCTTTTCATTACCCTTTCTGTTAATCTTCACTTCTACACTCTCCTCCAAGCCTCTCTCTCTTGACTTTTCTTTTCTGGCTTCATAGCTCCATTTAAGTGTTTCCCGTAGAGCTGGATTCTTGTTTATGAACTCTCTTAGTTTCTGTTTATCTATGAATATTTTAAACTCACCATCATATTTGAAGGATAGTTTTGCTGGAAAAAGAATTCTTGGCTGGCAGTTTTTCTCTTTAAGTATGTTGATTATACCATACCACTGCCTTCTTGCCTCCATGGTTTCTGTAGAGAATTCTGCACTATGTCTTACTGGATGTCCCTGTATGTGAAGTTTTGCTTCTCCCTTGCTGCATTCAGAATTTTCTCTTTATACTTAGCATTTGGAATTCTGAATATTATGTGTCCTTGGGTGAGTCTATTTGGATTTATTCTTACTGAATATGCTGTGCTTTCTGGATTTGTATATTCATATCTTTCATGAGAGTTGAGAAATTTTTGGCCATTATTTCCTCAAATACTCTTTCTGCCCCCTTTTCTTTCTCTTCTTCTAGAACTTCCATAATACAAATATTGGTGCTCTTCACGCTATCATTCAACTCCCTAAGCCCCTGCTTATTTTTTTCCATTGTTTTCTCTCTGTGTTCTTTTCTTTATTCAATTTCAGCTGTTCTGTCCTCTATGTCACTGATTTTTTCTTCCATGATTTCAAATCTGCCATTATGTGCCTCTATTGTATTTTTAATATCACTTATTGTGTCTTTCATTCCCATAAGCTCTATTATTTTTCTATCCAAGGTTTCAATTTTTTCTTTCTGCCCACCCAGTGTCTTCTTTTTTTTTTTTTTTTTAAGATTTATTTATGTATCCCCACCCCACCACCCCACTCGCTGTCTGCTCTCTGTGTCCACTTGCTGTGTGTTCTTCTGTGTCTGTTTGTATTCTCTTTAGGCAGCACTGGGAACCGATCCTGGGACCTTCCAGAGTGGGAGAGAGGCGCTCAATCTCTTACGCAACCTCAGCTCCCTGCCAATGTCTTCTTAATGTCTTTTATTTATTTAGCCACATTGTCATTCAACTCCATGATTTGGTTTAGGAGATTTGTATGAACCTCATTGATTAGTTGTTTCAAGTCCTGTGTCTCATCTGGAGCTTTTATTTGTTCCTTTGCCTGAATCATATCTTCCTTTTTCTTAGTATAACTTGTAATTTTATGCTGATTTCCAGGCATCTGATTATGATGTTGAGTTTACTCCAATGTTCAGTTTCTCTCTTACCTAGGGAGTAACTGTTAAGTAGCTGTGTGCTACCGCTGTTCTTTGTTAGTTTAACTTGTCCTAGATATTTAGGATTATCCCTGATTAACTTCTCAAAGCAGGACTAAGGGCTCAGTAGTGGAGTGCTGGCCAGTTTTCAAGAGCTTTGGAGAGGGGGGAAGTAAAGGCACTGATTGCCTCTTTTATTTATGAATTACGATTTTTCCCTTTTCTCTGTACACTTTTCTGGTCTGTCAGAAGACAACACTCTTTGGTAGCCCTCTCTTCTCAGACCTCAGATGCTGGGGGGAACAATTTCACTGTAACTCTGTGGAGGATGTTGCAGAAGCAATGTCCTCAGGAGTGGCCAAGCCTCACAAACAAACTTTCTCAGAAGCTGTTCTCCTGTCTTGACTGGCCACACCCTCCCTCCCTCTGCTTCCTCAGCAACCAGCTCAGGGTAGTAGGGAGGGTGGTTGAGAAGGCAAATTATCTTTAACTCCATGCTGGCTCTTAGTGCAAACAATTTTGTGGCCCCACCTAGCCTGGAAGTGTGCAACCACTCCAATGCTGCAGACCAGTTCACTGGCCAAAATCTGAATTTGCTGTAGGCTTTGTCCCTCCATCTCCCCTTTCTTGGGGGAAGACGACCCCTGCAAACCAGTCAATCTGCAGCCACTGCAGTCCACAGCTCCTGTAGTCCACAGACTGCTGTTTGCTCTAAGGCTGGGGGATGGGCAACTGCTGCTGCTACTGCAGATTGACTTATGGGATTTTCCCGTCCAGATAAGAATCCTTTCCTACACCCCTCTCTCTTCTGGGTGGTGTCTCACCTTCTCCTGGTGTCCTGAGCCCCAGAGCAGCCTTCCAGATACCTCTACCTGTCCTCAAGGTATTTTTTCTGGGAGAGAAGTGGTCCCTCTGCTTCTCTAATCCTCCATCTTTCCAGTAGTCTCCCACCATAGTCTATATTTTATTCTTAATGTCCTTATTTTCATTATGCAATCAGCATTTATGATAAACCATTTTTCCGCACTAAATTAAAGCATCATACTTATCATATATTAGATTGTAGAGTTTCTCATATTATCCTTTTAAAAAGAAATATCTCTTTATTCTTTTTGTAAAATATCATATACTTTTGTTTAAAAAAATCATCTTATTGTTAATGTTTCAGTTTCTAAGGCTGCTTAAAGCAAATACAATGGAATGGGTTGGCTTTTAACAATGGGAATTTATTCACTTACAAGCTTACAGTTTTGAGGCCATGAAAATATCCAAATCAAGGCAGTCTCAAAACAATGCTTTCTTCTTGAAGACCAACTGCCAGCGATTCTGGACTCCTCTGTCACATGGCAAGGCACATGGCGGTGTCTGCTGGTCTCCCCCTTCTCTTCCGTGTTGCCTTGCTTTCAGGTTCTTGCTTCAGTGGCTTTCTCTAGCTGTCTTCATCCCTTTTATAAAGGACTACAGTAAGAGTGTTAAGGCCCATACTGAAATGAGGTGGGTCAGACCTTATCTGAAGTAGACTGACTCATCAAAAGATCCTACTTATAATGAGTTCACACCCACAGTAATGTATTAACTCTAAGAACATGCTTTTTGGAGGTACATACAGTTTCAAACCACTACAGTAAATAACTCACAATATGCAGAAAATTTCAAAAGAAAAGACTTTTTAAATCCAACTAAAGAAACAAATTATCTTTAATAGTAGATAATCATCATTCCTGACACCTTTCTATATATAAACAGACAGAAGTCTAGACTGGCAGAAATATTTCCATTATAATGGTGTAATTCTATGCATGCTATATTACCAAATGTTATTTTACTTGAATGTATATGAAGAAAAAGAATAGATCTATTATTCTTTTTTTCCCCATTCCATTTATTTTATTTTATTTTTTAAATGAGAGCAATATTTTATTGGTAAAAAATGTAAAATAACAATCCACATTCTATTTAGGGAAAATCAGCAGGCTTTCAAATATGACTCTTAAGAATTGGGAAAATACTAGCACAAGCATTAGGATTATAAGAAAGTAATGAAATTAGTTCAGTTTTTTAAAACACATTATCCAACACCACTTAAAATCCATCTTTGCAGATTATAAATTGCTATGAATAAGCAAAACATAGTTGTTATCACATTACTCTGTTTAGTCCAGTGTCAATTGTCTAAACATCTAAAATGCCCCATTAAAGTTATAATCTGGGCAAATTGAGTAGGAAGGGAAAATTTCCTTTTCTTTAATTAAAAAAAAAAAAAAAGATATTTAGATTACATAAATGTTACATAAAAAATACAGGGTATTCTCATGTGCCCTGCTCTCCACACCACCCACATTTACCCACATTAACAACATCCTTCATTAGTGTGGCACATTCACTGCAATTGATGAACACATTTTGAAGCATTGCCACTAAGCATGAATTATAGTTTACATTGCAGTTTACACTCTCTGTAGGTTATGGCAAAATATATAATGGCCTATATCTGTCATTGCAATGTCATTCAGACAATTCCCAAGTCCCAAAAATGCCCTTGTGTTATACCTGTTTTCCCTCTCTGTGACCTCAGACCCTCCAGTGGCCACTGCCTCCACATCAATGATATATGTTCTTCCATTGCTAGAATCACAATAAGTCTATAGTAGAATACCAGTAAGTCCACTCTAGTCCATGGTTCATTCCCCAATCCTGAGGATTCTGGGATGGTGATGCCTGCTCCACCTCTAATTGAGAGGAGGCTTCAGTCCCATACGGCCAATGGATGGGACTCTCTTGGTTGCAGTTGTAGACTCTCTTGGTTCCTTGGTATGGTGGTTGCCCATCATCACCTTCTTGTTAGTTGTCCTGGGTGAGTCCAATGAACTGGAGAGTAGGTGTTGCAACTCTGTTGATGCTCAGGGCCCAGTTGGCATATGGACAGCCCAAAGATTCAAGTCTCTCGGATGTACACCTACCAACTCCAGCACCAATAATAGGTTGAAATAGAAGGCACAGAAGAGCCATGTATAGGGAAACCACAACTGAGCCCAATTCTGTCACACTGGGGAGCACAAACCCCAAAGTAGGGCCCACCGGCTAGGCACCAAACTCATAAGTTATCTGCCCTGATTATAATGCCTGGGTGTCTCCAGAGCTCTCAGGAGCCCCACTATTTGAGGTAGTGTCTAATTTGGAAGTCAATGAGATCCTGCTGAGACATGCATAAGCATAACCTTCTGGAATGACCTCCCAACTCACTTTGAAGTCTCTTAGCCATATAAACCCATTTGTCTTTAACTTTTCCCCATTTTGGTCAAGGTCTTTTTCCAGTTGCATTGCTAGTTGGTGCTTGGTAATAATCTCTCAGTGCCAGGGAGGCTCATCCCTGGGAGTCATGTCCCACATTGGGGGGAAGGTATTGCATTTATATGCTGAGTTCAGCTTTGAGAAAGGCCACATTTGAGCAACAAGGAGGCTGTCAGGGTGTAAACCTTATGCACCTTATAAAACTAGGCTAAGTTTCAATTTCAAGATAAAGTTTCATAAGCACAGTCATCAATATCAAGGGCCCGTCAATGGACCATCATCCTTCACTAGTCATTGCTCCTGTACTCAGGTGATTCTTGCTGTTCCATTAGAGAATGAGGCAGAGCTCCCCAGGATGGGAATTCAATATTCTTTCGGTTATTGTGTAAATCTCCACCCACCATGACAATGCTCCACAAACATTCGAACACAATTATATGTCTGATATGTATGTCCAGGTGAACCTCCTCCCATGTACCTCCATCACTGACACCCCACAAAAATGGTCCTCCCCTGCCACAGTTGGAACCCTTCTGTGATCCAAAACTTCTTCAAAAATGAAGCCAATAAAATAGCCAAATACAATTAATAAGAAAATGAAATAATAAGGATAGTTTAAAAAATAAGAAATAAAATTCAAAAAAATTAAATAATAAAAATTTTAGGAAAATAAAAAACAATGAAAAAATTAAAAAAATTTTTTTGACATTTTTCCTTTCATCAAACTGTAAGAGCTGCTGTCCTGTATGTACAGTGACATTTTCTTCCATTTATTCCACCAATGTCTTACTTTTTTCATTTTGTCTTCAAAGAAGTTTTAGTTTACAGAAAAATCACGTACAGAATATAGAGGACTCCCATATATCCAACATCCTCCCCCTTTTCCCCCTTCCCCTATTAATAACATTTTATATGTGGATGGTACATTTGTTACAATTGATGTACAAATATTGAAACATAGTTACCAACCATGATTAATGGTTTACATTATGGTTTATATTTTGGACCATACACTTTTATAAATTTTGATGAAATTTAACATGGCCTGTATCCATCATTGCAAGATCATGTAGAACACTTTCATCGCCCTCAAAATGCTGCCTGTTCCATCCCTACTATTCCTCCTTCCCCCTCCCCTTGGGGCCCAAGGTAACCACCAGGCTTCACTCTTTGCAGGACCAGATTCATAGCTACTTGCAACAACACTGAGGGCTTGACACACTGGTCTGTTCTCCCCTATTGGGCACCGCCCATGCTCTAGAGAGACTCCCGCCCCTCTATTTGAGAACATAGTGGGTCTCCCCAGGATGGGAGTCCAACACCTTCCCACTCATTATGTGGGTCTCCACCCACTGATATAACACACTATGTAAAGATAAACACTCACACACTCCCTAGAAGCCTACCCCAGGTGCACCCTGTCCCGAATGCCCCCCATATCCAATGCCCAAAACCAGTAACACTACCTTGCCCTATTGCCAAAAGAGGATCCCCAACATTGTTGTTTCAACCATGTACCCACCAGTCCCCAGTGTTCACGTGCTCCCTCCCCCAACCCTCCCCCCAGTTCCATGAACAGTCCAACCCCCCCTCCACACCCTATCCCCCTCACATACCTGCATCACCTAACCCAATAGTGTCACTGCACCACTGTCACACCCCTCCACTGCATAATTGCACTGTTCCACCTTATCATAAATTTTGCCCATATGGGCTTTGGCTCACAGCCTTCCTCTCCCTTTCTGTTTCCTATAAACCTATCTTCCAGACTCTAGCTCTGTGAGTCTGCTCAATTTGCTTAATTCATATCAGTGAGTTCATGTAATATTTGTCCTTCAGAGCCTGGCTTATTTCACTCAACATAAGGTCCTCAAGATTCATCCATGTTATCCCATGTGTTAATACTGTATTCTTTCTTACAGCTGAGTTATATCCCATTGTATGCATATACCACAATTTGTTTATCAGATTTATTATTCTGTTCCACTTATCATTTTCCTATTTCCCATTGGTGTTTCACTTTTTGATAGTGAAAACTCTTACTACTCTCCTTTTTTTCAGTTTTCTTAATAATTCACAACTTTGTGATTTTCTATACAAAAGTTTTTAATTTATTTGTTCTAACACATCTCCAAGAGAATTTGGGATTTTGATGAGAATTGCATCAATTTTGTAATTTCACTTGGGAAGAATTGGCATGTTTTTGATATTGTCTTCCCAATCAAAAATATGGTATGAATTTTCCATTTACTCTGGTTTTCTTTCTGCCTTACAGCAAAGGCTTAGGGATCTTGTCATAAAGTTTTTCTAACTTGCTAAAATTTATTCCCAAATATCTTAATTTTTGTTGCCATTGTGGAGTAAATCTTTTTATTATTTCATTTTTAGTAAGTTCTTGCTTATTCAAAGGAAAATTACTGATTTTTTTTCTGTCAGCCTTTCAAGTTAATCCTTCAACTTGACTCACTTTTAAAACTGAAGGACTTGGATTTTCAGGACTTCCTTTCATCTGTAAATAATAATGATTTTGCCTCTTCTTTGAGGGCTCGATAGTGACACAGTTTGTTATACCATTGAGAAACTTATTTTTCCTTGCTAGGGCTTCATGGGGCTTACTGGTTATATGTAAGGGCTTTGCATCATATTACCTAAGTATGCATCCACATCCCTGCTCCACCATCAACTAGCTCTGAGACCTTGGGCAAGTTATTCAACCTCTCTGGACTTCAGCTTCCCCATCAAGAAAATGTGGGTAATAGTGGTACTAAACTCAGTGCACAAAGTACCTGCCACATTAAGCGCTATATTAAGTCTTAGTTAATTATATTAAGCATACATTATCTACTGCAAGTCTCACAACGACTTTAAAAAGTGTGGCTATCTCCACTCTACCAATGAGGAAACTTAGCTCAGAGAATCAAGTAAAGTCCCCATTGTCACTCGGTCTAGAAAATAATGCTGAATCAATCAATTTATACCCAGGCGTGACTTAGTTCACGCTGAGGCATCATTTAACTCCTACCAAAACGTGATTAATTCATTTTAAATAGTGTTGGCGTTTTACCGGAGAGCAAAAATGTATCAATGCAAAAGCTTGAGTCTGGTAAATTGCCTCTCAGGCTTCAGCCCGGACTCGCGGAAAGAGCCGAGCGCGCTCGGAACTCTTCGCCTCGTCTTCGGCAATAATCGTCTCAGGGCGGGGTTCGCGCGACGGCACGTTTTTTAACGCAAGGCATTGTGGGACGGGCAGCCAGTGAGGCCGCAGCTGCCATTTTAGGGAAGTCTTGTCGTTGCGGCCTTCTCGTACAAGGCGGCCTTCGTGGTGGTTGTAGGCTTCAGGCGACGGTAAAAAGTCATCTGGCTGGTACCTTTTTCTTCCTCTGGTGTCGCTAGAACGGCTAGTCCGCGTTCGAAGGCGGAGGCAATAGAAGCCGGGAGCGTTTGAAGACAGGCCAGCGGTTAGTCCCAGCGTCGCCTGGAAGGATGGGTCGGTCTCGGAGCCGGAGTTCGTCCCGTTCCAAACACACCAAGAGCAGCAAACACAACAAGAAGCGTAGCCGGTCCCGATCGCGGTCCCGGGACAAGGAACGAGTGCGGAAGCGTTCCAAATCCCGGGAAAGTAAACGGAACCGCCGACGGGAGTCGCGGTCCCGCTCGCGCTCCACCAACACAGCAGTGTCCCGGCGCGAGCGAGAACGGGAACGCGCTTCGTCCCCGCCCGACCGAATCGACATCTTCGGGCGTACAGTGAGCAAGCGGAGCAGTCTGGACGAGAAGCAGAAACGAGAGGAGGAGGAGAAGAAAGCAGAGTTTGAGCGACAACGAAAAATGTGAGTGTTTTTACTGACTGAAGGGGGGGTTGGTGAGGGAGCCGGACTGGGGAGGGGCTTCAGAATGATCCGCGAAGGCTGGAACGGTGCTGGCAACCTTGGTGTAGGGAAAGCCTCGGGGTATGACAGGCTCACGCGTTGGCTGGGAAGGAAAATTGGTCTTGAGCTGGAAAGGCTTAGAGGGAAGAAAGCGATTTTGGCGCGAGAAGAGGAGAGAGCAGGAAGTAGGGGGTGGGGTTCTGAGTGAGGTCTGAGCCTTGATCGGCGGGTAAAGGCCTGGGAGTAAGCCAGCCTGAAGATATGGATTGTGAGCATTTGCAAACCCGATTGAGAATAGTAGAAAGGAATTAACCGGTGTGATGCAAATCCCAGCTGACCAGAAGCATTCTTCTATTGGAATTTAAATTTGGGACAGGGCTTACTTTCGAAAATAAAACACTTTCGGTAGTCCAACAGTACGCCCCCCCCCCCTCAAATTATAGTGTATTCGTATTTTTAAATGTCTCGGTTGCTTTCCTTTTCCTGGGTCCACCCCCCGCCCCCTTTTTTTGAGGCGCAAAAATGCGCAAACCTAAGTGTACGGTACAATAAGTTTTGACACTTGGATTCACCTGGGTAACCATCATCCCAATCAAAGCTTACCCCTTTTATTATTTTTTGCTTTATATTCCGCCGTAGCAAACTTGTATGTAATCCTGCTAATTGTTTCCTTTCTTCGGTATGCTTGTGTTTAGGAGGCACTTAAATATTCGCTTTTATTTTTGCATTATTTATATATGGAATTTTTATGTAGGAAAATTACAGTTACAATAAGGCTCTTTACTTGAAATGCCATTTGGGTAAAATCACGTGTTTTTGAAAGAGTTACTCTGCTCTATCTTTGGAAATGAGACTAGGTGTGGTAGTTCAAAACTAAACTTTTGGTTTTGAAATGCGGGGTTTTGTTTTGTATTTTACTGTAAGAACATGGTACTCTGATAGTGTGGGTGTTCATCTCCCAGAAGCCACATTGAAAAGTGGAGTTAGGTAGATGGGCTAATTCTCCCAATTTAACCAGCCATCCTTGTCCAGTTCTTAAGTGGATGTTTAAAAAGTGCTCTTGAGGCAGAAAAATTAACTGAATTTAGGATTCTCCTGAGATCATTTTATGTGTACTGAATTGCATTTTTCTGCAGTTGGCTATGTAATGTGTAGATATTTCAGGATAGCCTTTTTACAAAATTAGACATACTAACAGGTGTAGGGGACTGGAGAATTAATATTTCAAAGGAAGCAGTACCTGGAGCTGTTTCGCTGTCAACTTTCCGTGATTTTAATATATATGCAACTCTTTCATTTTTCCTGTGCTACATAGAACTGTCAAAGATATATTTTGTGTGTGTGTAGATATATGTGAAAACCTAATGAAAATAATTGTTTCACAATAAACCTAGATTATAGAGAATCCAGCTTTTTGCTCTGGAACAAGAAACTTAATTGTAAACATATAGCTCTCATAACTGTTGTCATTTGAAAAATTACCCAAGACATCTGAAATAACGTTTCCCTGTGGAAACAAAGGAGACCTCCATTGGGTCTCCTTTGGCCTGCTTTTTAACTAGACCTGTAGCAAAAGTGAAAGGAAACTTGGTATGCAAGGAGTAATTAGAGGCATTTAGCAAGCTACACATAATCAGCAGATAAGACATCCAGGAATTAGCGATGGGAAATAGACCAGCTATACAGTTTGAGGTTGAGAGAAGATGCAAATTGCCATTAGCATTTATACTTACTTGTTATGCAGTAGGCACTACTTAATATAGTTTAATGCCTTGGAAGAATGCAAAAGAAACAGTGGAAAGACATAGGTGTTGGTGTCATGGAGATGGTGGGTGGAAGTCGTCTCTCTCCAAGTCCCTCTTGGTTAGTTCATGCAACTAATATTTATTGAGCATTTATTAAGTGCCAGACACTGCTAGATACTGTAATAAAGATGGTGTACCACTCTCCTCCAGGCAGTGATCTAGCTGGGAAGACATAATTAGGTAATAAGATAGTGTAGCAAATTCAGTGCTGTGCCTGTACAAAGGAAGCTTCTTCGATGGGTAAATACCTTAGTGGTCCTAAAGTAGAGGTGAAGGATATAAGAATATGAGACTGTCAGGCTAGGCATAGGAAGAGACATGTGGACCAAATGAGAGAGGTCCTTCCGTCCCACTCCTAGAATAAAAGGATGAGGGGGAAATGGTTTTAAATTGTTGTAATTAGGAATGTTGACTGGAATATGAAGTTCTACAAGTACTAAAGCCATAGAATGACTAGAGAGGTAAATACAGGCCAAAAATCATGCCCTGTTAAGAAGCTGGGTTTTATCTGGTGAGGTAGAAAAAAGTGGGGGAAGGTTTTAAGCAGGTAAATGACAACCTTTTTCTTTTCTTTCTTTTTTTTT
>JAQZBX010016995.1:0-35994 GCA_029593785.1 Cabassous unicinctus
CTTCCACAGCCCCAAGGCACTCTGCATGCACCCAAAGGCCTTGTATTAGGTGCCGGTCACTGTCCCACCCTGCAGGCAAGGATCTCTCTGCTGCTCTGGAGGAGTTCTGGACAAACTAAGTGGTCACTAAATCTGGTAATACACTGAAATATCTGAAGAGGATAAAAAAATCTAGGTAGCAGAGACAAAGGAGTTCTTTCAGAAGTGATTCTCATCTCATTCCACGTATATCCTCCTGACTGAATGAAGGACAGCGCTTAGAATTTACCACCTAACTGGAGGAAAACTAAGAAGTCTGTTCACCAGAGAATAAGCTTTCCATACACACATCTATGGAAAATGAGTCTGACAAAAGTGGATGGTATGAATTCCATAGATTTGCATATAATGTAAGGAAATCACTTTCAAGTTCTCCACAAGAGAGGTAATATAAACATCATTTCTTTCTTGATTCCAACCATCCAAACTATTTTTGGAGTCCTATCTTGGCAGTAAGAAAGCCTTGTTTTTGCTGGGTTGGATTTCTGTTTTGTTTTGCCCTTCCTTATAGAAAGGAGAGTCAGCTCGTTTGGATTAACTGAAGTGAAAAGAAAGCAATATCTCTGCTCTAATTCCACAAGGCTAGGAGAGCCCTTTATAAATTCATTTCTGTTTCACAGAGAAATGCTTGTGAACCTGTTGATTAGAGGCAGGGGATTGTCTGCATCTGCCACGAGAAAAGAAAACTGCCCCTCCTTTACCCACTGGGCAGGCAGGCGCCGTTCCCAAAGTCAGAAAGGAATGTGCACGAGTGGAGGCAAGAGAAGCTGCAGTTCTGACACTGCATCCTCAGGCACTGCGTCTGGTTGCGGGAAAGAGACACCACCCCCAGCCCCAGGCCTTCCAGAGACCCCACTGAGGGCAGTTAAGTTTGGTACACTCAGGCTACTCAGGGAGCCTTGGTCCCGCAGGCTCAGACCACAGGCTGCAGGCTTTGCTGCCATTTCCCCTGTGGCCTCCTCACTCCTCCTATACCTAGTGACACCCTTGAATGGCCCGAGGAGGGGGGCTGCTGCTACAGGTCCTCAGCCAGGACTCCTGCTTCCTTGATCCCTTTCAGACACTTAGTCATTCTGGCAATTTCTCTCCAAGCCCTTTCTGAGGAACACTGGGCCCATCAAACGCCACTCCCATGTCAAATTCAATTCATTTGCAGCTGGAGGTTCACAAAGGTCATCATTAGCTCACCTGTAGCATATTAAAGGCTCTGACAAAGCCTGCAGGCAGGGTGCCTGTTTAACCCACAGGCTGACTTGACCACGGGCCCTTTCTTCCTAGAGCAGCTCCACATTCCTTTATGCATCAGGCTGTCAGTACAAGGTGGCTTGGAGCTATATACCCCAGAAAACCATGTTCTTAAATTTAATCCATTCCTGTGAGTGTGGGCCTATTGTAAATAAGATCTCTTCATGATGTTACTTCAGTTAAGGTGTGGCCCAAATGAATCAGGTTGGGCTTTGACATGGATTTCTGGAGTCCTTTATTAGCAGAGTGAAAGAGAGAAAGTCACAGAGGAACAGACAGAAGCTGAACATCAATAGAACCTAGAAGAAAAAGGAGAAGCCAGGAGAGGCCTCCATATGCATTGCCATGTAGCAGAAAAGCCCAGGACCAAGGATCGCCAGCAATCAGTCTCGGAATGCCAGTCTTCTAGGAGAAAGCAAGCTGATATCTTAATTTTGGACTTTTCCTGGCCTCAAAACCATGAGCCAATAATTCCCATTTAAGCTGATACACTGCCTGGTATTTGCTTTAGTGATGAGGAAACTGAAACACAGTATTCCTCTCCCTCTATGAATGGTTGCCATATGCAGAATCCTTAGTTTCTATCTGTACAAATGAATCTGTTTTTTTCCAGATACACAAGTGGGAGAAATTAAGTGGCAGCCCAACTCAGAACCAAAAAGTTTCGTCCATTGTCCAGGCAGTCTTCAGAAGTGAAAGGACATAAAGATCTCAATTTGGGAGACATTGAAGTAGCAACAGAGAGAACTGAGGGCAAGGCCCCATCCTTCACTGGTGGAGTCTGTGCTAACACCAGTGGTTTAGCCTGTGGTTTCACACCCAGGCCACTATTCCTCCTGTCCCAGGCTGGGCAGGAGGGGCTGCAGTGAGCCCATGTGCACCCACACTAAGGGCAGGCCCTATGCAAGGCACCCCAGGAGTGTGCCTGGATGAAGTCCCGCCTTCCAGTGGGCAGGCACGCAAGGCCCCCGTGTAGAAGAGACAAAATGCCAGCAGAATTTCCAGAAGGCAGAGATCACGTCTACCTGAGGGAGAACCAGGGAAGGCTGCACGGAGCAGGTGGCACTGGAAGTGGGTCTTCCAGCAAGGGTAAGAGTTCCAAGGGGGTAGAAATGGTGATATTTCAAACACAGGCATGGCAAGAACAATCACAGGCCATTGGGAGTGACCCGAATGAGTCAGAAGAGCCATTAGTAGCCCATTTGGGCCGGAGAAGTTGGAACTAAGGCAGGGAAAGGGAATGGAACATGTACTCCAGAGGGTCTGACCACCAAGCAATAGACACCCAGCTTCCGGAGAAGTCTTGGCTTTGTTCAGGAGGCCACGGGGTGCCAGCAGAGAAGTGACAAGAATAAAGTTATTTTTAAGGAACATTTCTCCAATCACAGCTTACTGGATAAACTGGGAAGAGGAGGAGTATGGAACTAAAACAATCAGTAAGTAGATAACTGAGCCAGTCTAAGTGAAAACTGTACTTAGAACCTGAAATAATCAGGAGAAAGGGAGCTTTCACATCTGATGGTACCGCAGTCAGAGAGAGAAGAACTGGATTGCAGAAAGGAAGGTGATCACGTTTATTATTAATCTTTTTTGGGAGGGAGAAGACTGAGCAAAGAGGAAGAGGAAATAGGTAATTTGAGGTTTCTAAAGGATATTCCAGAGGAAACGTCCAGCAGATCACTGGACTCCCAAGCTCAGCATCCCAAAGTAGGTACAGTTGTGAACCCGGATACATAAAAGAGATGCTGAAGGTCCAGGTGCAGGGGCCTAAGCCCTGAGGACACCTACCTTAGGGGTGGGAAAAGAGATGCAGCCACCAACAGGGAATACTTAGAGAGAAAGGAGGAGAGCCAGAGAGACCAGCCTGGTGAAGGACAGACTGGGGCGGGGGTTAAGTGTGGGCTCTGCAGCTAGACTGCCTGGGCTCAAATTCGGGCTCTGCCACCTTCTAACTGGGAGACACTGGGAGAGTTTGTTAATGTCTCTGTAAAACTGTAAATGTTCACCTGTAAAACTGTCTCTCAGCTCCAAACCTACCCTTCAATACTTTGTAGCCGGAGCTGGGACTCTGCAAACCACATACATTTCTGCTTTGCCCGCTGCCTGCGTTAGGCCCTGTCTGTAGGGGGAGCTAGAGGGCGACTATAAGGCTGGAGGAGGAAAAGAAAGAGACTTGCACCTTGCTGTCTGCTTCCTGGGGTCTTCCCATCAGCATCAGCCCAGCAAAGCTGCTTCATCCTAGCAGCAGCACTTCTTTCTCGTCGTGGCAGCTGAACACACTTTGCAGTTTCTCCCCATACTTGAAGAACCAGCGATATGGCGACCCCCAACCCCGGCCCCAGTGGCTGACAAGCCCTCTGCAGAGGTGTGGGGCTCCTCCTCCTGCAAGCATCCAGGCTCTAGTAACCCCAGACTCCTGGTGGCTGCTTCCTACAGTTGCTGCCCACGTGGGACTTGAGTGCACTGGTTCTCAGACTGTGGTCCCCAAACCGGCAGCAGCAGCAGCAGCAGCACCTGGGAACTTGTTAGAAATGCAAATTCTCAGGCCCCACCCCAGACCTACTAAATCAGAAACTCTGGCGGTGGGGTCCAGTACTTTGTGTTTTAACAAGTCCTGCAGGTGATTCTGGTGCGCCCTAATATTTGAGAACCAATGTCCTCAAGTTTTCTTTTTACCCTTTCCGTTACCTAGTTAACTTTCTATCCCCTTAACAGTTCTTCATATTAAACTCTGAACACGTGACATTTGTGATTTCTGTCTCCTGACTAGACTCTGACTCATATAATAGGGATAATAGTATCTACCTCATAATAATACTAATGCAGAAGCTGAGAGCAGAATCTAAGAGGTGTTATGATTGATAGAATCAAATATAAAAGGATACTGGATTAGGTTATGGCTATTTCTCTTTCAAGGAAAGTTTTAAAATTTGATTGGGAAAAAAAGAAACCCTAATATACACACACAACCAGACTCTCTAAACACTTCTTTTGTAGTCAATTTCCTATATGGATGCCATGTGAAACCACTCCATCCATCAAGCTGTCAGAATGAACTGCTAAATTCTTAATAGTCTCTCTCACACAAAATGTCCAGAGTCTACTACATGGGGGGTGTGGGGCTGGCCCCAACTTTTAAATGCAGGCACATCAGGCGGCCTTCGGAGCTACCAGCAGCTGTGCTGCTGTCCACAACCAGGGAATCAACGTGGGTGACAGGCACGGAGCCCCAGGGTGTTACACAACAGATCGTCTGGCCCACACTCGGGCTTCAGATGAGGATGCCGAGACCCTAGAGATGAAGTGACTTGTCCACAACTGCAAGGCCACCACCGTCACGGCCACCACCAAGACTGAGCCTCTCCCCTCGCACCCAACTCCCTGAAACTACATCAAACGTGAGTGACAGCCTTGGCCATCGTGTTCTACTTCAGAATTTAACAAGTGGCAAGAAGCAAATTGCAAATAGGTAGAAGACTACAAAAAGAAAGGTAGGGAAGGGCTTAGGAAGGGGCATGGCTGCGGCAGGCAGTTTTCCTTGCCCATCAAAATAATGCATGAAGTCGGACGTTTACTGTGGCATGGACGCCAAAGCAGCGGCAACGAGGCCACGGTGTTTGCAACATCTCGGGAGACGGGCGAGTCACTCCAAGGCAATGCATTCTTAATGCGTTCTTAAACAGATTCTGACTCAAACCCTGAGACGGTTGGGCCTCTTCCAAGAAACGTTAGCCACTGTGAGATATCTCTTTCAGTTCTCTCCAGCAGATCTCCTTGGAATTTGCCAGATAAAGAGGCAATTTATCATGTGGCTGAAGGATGTATGTAATGTGTGATCTGCCCTCCACCAGGACTTGTGCATCTGGGTGAGGCCCCTGGTTGAGCCAGATGACCCATTCATCTCCATCTTGAGGTGCCATAGCAACATGAAATCAACAAGGAGCAAACTGTTAAATGAATAATTTACCGATTTCATAAGAACCTGTCTTGCAATTTATAGTTCTATTATCTTTCCTACCCGTCTCTTAACTCCTTTGTATAAAAGCTGCAATCAAGCTGGATAACATTTGAGAATCTAATAAGCATATAAAACTCTACTCAAGCTGGTAGGTAGAGATTGATTCTGACGGCAGTTATATTCCCTTGAGGCTAAGTCCTACCAACACAGCTGCCTTCTCGCCCCTTTGAAAAGGGGTAAAAAGTTAGGGAGCAAATGACCTCCAATAAGCTTTACATTTTCAAATGAAATGTGTTTCTTCTTTGGGATATTTGGGGCCAATCAAGGCTGAGTTGAGAGGCATTCAGAAGTATTACGTGGGAGAAATATCATCGGCTACAAGCTACCAATTGTCACTTTAAAAATCTCCCAAAGAGACCTCCTTGTTAGCAAAGGAGAGAAAAAAAGAGCAAAATATAGTTTCAATGACAATTGTGGTATTTTAAAGGCTCTTTCAATATCATCAGCGATACCATTTTAGTGGCAGAAGCAGATCTTGTCACTCAGCCTCAATTTAAAGGATATTTATAGACAATACAATGAAAGCAGACTTATTTGCTGATTTATTTATTTGGGTGGAATAGGTTACAGATTATTTTGGTTCTGTGCTTTTCAGCAGAACGGATATATCCTTTCCAAACGCATTACCTGCGAGCTGCTGCTTTGCAGTCTCCTCAAAGAAATCAACCCAAGAAGCAACTAACTACTGGGAATGCAGACTTTAACACTTTGTCAGTTAGAACCCAGATTCCCTTTGGCTTTTGGGTGACTGCTGCAGATATACATAATTATCCTGAACCCAGAGGAAACAGGGTAGCCCTTTCTCGCGTGCCTCAAGCACTTTACCACCCTTCACAGTGAGTCCCTGGAATCCTGAAATGCTATCAGCTTCCCTGTCCATGTCACCTGCAGCCTTCAAAGCCTAAGGTTTACTGGCAATGCAAGCCCACTCCTTCCTCTTAGCCTGATGCTTAGGAAGAAGTCCGGAAACCGTCTTCAGCATATGTAGGGCAAGGCTGAAATCCCCTCCTTGTCATGCTCACCTAATGGTAAGGAACTATGGCTCTCTAAATGGGGGGTGGGTGGGGGAGGGGGGGTGAGCTTGGCCGAAAACTCATGCAAGTTACTCATGCAAACCTCATGGTTCCAAGATGAAGACAACTTGGCCCAAAAGGTAGTATGTGGTAGTCCTGAGAACACAGGATTTTTGTGCTCTCTTCCCCTCATCTACTTATAGTGCCTCGTCCCTGCAGCTGAGGTCTGAAAGCCAGCCAAGCACAGGCAGAGGTAGGCTGTTAAGTCCTGCTCACGTGATTCAATCTCGAAATTCTGAATTTATTACTCAAGGGCTTAGGGTAAGGCAGATACTCTGATGAAGGTGACAAAAAATCTCTTCTCCAGCTTCAGAACTCTCACGCCGCTGGTTGGAGCCTGAACCTTGGCTAATGTCAATATTCACCCTGTTCAACTGGCTTAAGAAATTCTAAGGAAGTTATAAGTTTTGTTGTCATGTTGTGTTTCTGCTTTTAATAGTTACACCATCTGATGCTAATATGAACTCATTATATCTCATGTTAAGTTTTCCAGGCTGATACTTGAAATAGCTCTTTCTCCTGGCCAGTGGCCCCAAGGGAACTGCGGTCGTCTAACACCTCCTGTGTACAGGTCGGGGGTCTGGTGGTACCTGATGTGAAGTGGTTACTGGCCTTGCAGTTGTTCAGAGCTGGGTTTGAATGCAGCCTGGACCCTGGGCACATCACGGGATCTTTTTAAGCTTTAGTTTCTCCATGTGTAAAAAATACAGATTCCCACATGTCAAGCTATCAACGAGGATCACGTGGGTGATGTATGCAGATGGCTTGGGGTGCCTGCCTGGCACACTGTAATGGCAGCTCGGCTGTGGCCAGGGAGGATCAACAAACCAGAATCCCCAATTCAGAGGCTCTGATTAATGCAGGGGCACCCCAGCCTTTCACTGCGGCTTTTCCTTTTCTGGAGAATCAAAGTTTCTAATCCTGCTCGTTTTGATTTGTCCTTCCTGCCTCTGTGGAAGGAAACACTGACTTACCTAAAATTAATAAAACTGTGTGGGATTAAACCTTAAAAGTAAAAGTGGAGCATTTATGGTTTTACTCAAAGCAGGGGTGAGAAGACAAAACCTACTCTGGAAAAGATAATGCAATGAGGACGACTAAATCCAGAGAGGATGGGTCAAGACCAAGAGAAGAGGGCTCGGGGCCCACGGGGACCTTGCACTCCGGGCGAAACAACCGTTTCCCAGTCTCCATATTGCCACTGCAGGAGAGAATAACAGATGCCTCTCTTTCCACCCCAGCTGACCATACTGGATGCCTTGAGACTGCTGAGAATTAATCGCAAGAGTGCCTTTTGTCCCTGTTTCCATCACCACCACCCCCAAGATGCCCAGCAGCCGAGGTCACCCCATAAGGCTCTATGAGCCAGAGGCAATGCCCTCTGCCAAGGCCTCCCGCCCCTCCCTGGGGTATTTTCCTGCATATCCCTTGTCCCCATCAGGCACACATTTTCTTCTATTTGGCCAGAATGTAAGCTCCAGGGGTCTTGTTTGCTTAGCGGTGCATCCCTAATGCCAAGAATGACACTGGTGCATTGCAGGCACTCAATAAATTCTTGAATGAATGAATGAACAAATGCAGTAGCAAAGAGACCAAGCAGCTACTCCACTTTCACTCCATAAAAGGGTTAAACAGTTGAGCATTTGCTTGTTTTTTAAGGAGAAGGAATCTGTGTTTTGGTGATGGGAAGAGGGAACAAAGCAACAAATGGCTTGGCCTCCTGCCCAAGGCCAAACCCAGGCTGCCTGCCCCCAGAACCTAGCACAGGATCTCTGGATTCCTTCCACTCTGCAACCCACCCTGTACTTCACTGAGACCTCATGGTAGCCTTCCTCACATTCTGGCCCAACCATCATGAGAATTCAGAAACCAAACTACGTGAGCGCTGGCCTCAAATATGAGAGGGAGATGCGCCGGAGCTAGGGTACCTACCATCCTGGGTTTTGAGGAGCAGATGGGTTATAATATGTGCTTCAGAGGCCTGTGGCCTCTCCTTTCCTGAGAAAAGAAACTAAAATAGGCCCCCTTGGTTCTGTGTGTCAAAATCATTCTGACTGGATGATTCTGACACACAGCTCCTTCTCTTCAGCAGAGGCCAACTTCCCGGAGCTAAAGAAGAGCCACTTGGATGGTCCCATTGCTGGCTTCTGGCCGGCAGCCAGTGGGCAAACCATCGCCACGCCCCAGCACAGTGCCCACCCTGCCAAGAAGCTGGGTCACGAGTGAGGAGCTGCCCCTCAAAACCTCTCGGGGTGGGTGAGCCCTCGCAGGACCAGGTGGGCCAAGGGTCTGGGGTGCTGGGTTCTTTATGGACTAAACTGACCCCTGAGCTGCAGCCAGCATCCTTGCACACTTCATCAGATGGACTAAACCAGGACCATGACAGTCCCTTGCTTCCAAGGTCCTTCAAGTGCCTCCCACTTATGATCACTGTCTGTTCCCAAATTTTCTTCCAGGAAGTACCCACAAGGGACAGGGATGATAAGGTAAGCCCCCAACATCTAAGGAGAGAAAGCTTTCTTCAAAAGCCCTAAAATCTACAGGGGCTGCTCGCCCTGGATGAAAGTTCCCTTCCCCTGCCCTGCCCCTCTCAGCCTCTAGCAGGCAAGAGGGCTTCCTATGAGGTCCTCTCTGGCTGGTCTGCTCCCCTTGGGTGGGTTTGCATCAGAGCAAGAAAAGGTCAGTCAGAGGCACTGGGAGCTTTGCAGGAACAGAGGTTACTGCAAAGAAGAGGATGCTGCGGATGGATTTCCATTTAACTATTTCTGTGTTGTTTGATCGGGGCCATCTCTGGAGTGGGGCAGTGCAGGGTGTCAAAAGGAAACTCATTTCTGATCAGCAGTGGCAAGCATTTGGAGCAGCCCAGTTCACTGGCAGTTGGCTTTCCGCGGAACTGCCAGACTCTGAGTCCATTAAGAGTCAGTTGTGTTGGGAGGAAGCCCAGCTTGTCAAAAGACTCCTTCCAGGGGGCCCACATGCTGTGCCTATGTCTCCAGAGTTCACATAAACAGCTCCCCCTTCCCCACCCTAAATGCTCCCACACACAGCAGAGGCCACGCAAGGCGTGTCTTCCGCACCAGAACCTGGGAATGGCCTGGGAGTCCTCTTCAGACCCACCCTGCCTTTCCAAATGAGGGCTAGCCTCAGGTCCGGTGGAACCGCCCTGCCCCTACTCTGCCCCACCCTGACTGATGCCCTCACACTAAAGTCCTGCTAAGCCCAGTGGGGCCACTGTGAGAGGCCACATGCTGATGAGGCCATAAGGGGAAAAGATCCCTGTTTTACAAGTTTGAGATGGGGCAAGAGCGTGAGAACAGATGGCGCTACCAAAGTGCCTTGTGGGGGGGGGGGGTGGAGAGGAACGATCTTCCCTTGCCGGACTCTGGGGCACCTACAACACTCCCTGGGGCCTCAGATAAATGACCTGACCTCTGTTTTCTCACTGGAAGACACTGTCAACTTCTCAGACCTACTCTGAGGATAAAATGAGATACTATATCCACAATATTTAGTTCCCTGCCTGATGCTCTGCAACTCTACGGGCCCAAGGGATGGCAAAGCCATGTGATGGATGGAACTTGGATCCCTGAATCACCCATGGAAGAAAAGCCAGCCCAGAACATCCACACTGAACTTTTAGGGGGACAAGAAATTAACCTCTATTGTGTTAAGCTCTGAAATTTTGGGCTGTAGTTATTTTAGTTGCTACCATTACCCTACCTAAATACAGGTTTGCAAGAAGGACAGCTTCTTGTTTGGGATTTGAACCCATGCAGACTATTCTAGAGCCCCACTTTTTACTACATAATAGTTGAATAGTTGAAGGTTTTCATCTACAAAAGGAACCCATCGTGCCCCATCCCCACCCCCCGGGCTCAGAGGAAGATGCCAGGAGGTCTCGAATGCATAGAAGGCAGTGTGGATGCACAAGAGGGGAGCCGAGCCTTGTCTTCATTGGACCTCAGCTCAGAGGACCCCAGGAAACATACAA
Organism: Cabassous unicinctus; assembly: GCA_029593785.1. NCBI lineage: Eukaryota > Metazoa > Chordata > Mammalia > Cingulata > Chlamyphoridae > Cabassous > Cabassous unicinctus. Next base: position 10,367 of record JAQZBX010016995.1, read on the forward strand.
GGCTATTAACCAGAGGGAACTAGGGATGCAAATCAGCTTGGATAGGCCTATATATTGTGAGTGGCAGGCACTAACCGTTTGCATGACAAACCTCCTACAAGATGCCTCTAAACTGCCCTTTTGTGCCAATTAAAGATTCTCCAGAACACAAAGATTACACACCATTCTGCAGTGCTGACAACAATAAAACAATTTTAAAGGCTATTCAGATCTTCACTTCACAGCTGACTGTTGAGAGGGGGAGATTGTGGCTTTGTTCTTTGTTGTTGTTGGGTTTTAAGATTTGACCAAGGATGGGGATGGGGGGTGGGGAAGGTGACTGGCTGGCCAGGGCAATTTGAAATGTATTTGTGGTGTTTTAAAAGGAGATAAATGAACATCTTGCTGTTCTTTGCTTGTGTTCAAGTGCACACACACACACATACACACACACACTCTTACTAGCTCCTCTCTGGGGGGCCTCAGAAATGACCCCCAAGGAATCTTGATCTCTCGGGGTCTGACATACCCTGGGATAGTGGGTTATCAGTGGCACTAGGAAACATTTTTGGCACCAATTAATTGAAATTACAAGAGCAAAGGCCCAGGAGCTGTTCCTGGTGTTGTCTGTTTTAAGGGGAAATTTCCAAAATGGTAAGAGATTTTAAATAAAGAAAAAGAAGCCTTTGGGTTTTGAGAAATGAGAAATGCATGCAGGTTCTCAGGTAAAGCAAAAGGAGTTGATTTCAGGTGATGTTCTCCTGCCTCTCGGGTCCTGATGAGGATGCTCCACAGATGTGCCACGTGAGTTTTATTCTTTCCACTGCTGTCTGTATGTGTCCTTGGGGGGACCCCCTCCCTCAAACTTACCTGCAGCCCTCACCACCCACCCACACAATAACAAGAGAGTGAGCCTCTGTTATCCAACAAGTGTCCCCCTCGCCTGGACCTTGGTTGAGGACAGGGAGCCTCCCCTAGTCTTTTTTGGCAAATCCTTCAGCTCTTGGCACCATAATAAGCTCCATGACAGCAGGGACCATGTCTGCCTGTGGTTTCACTCTTAGTCCCAATGCCTTCCAGTGCCTGGCATACAGTAGGTGCTCAATAAGCAGTTGTTACATATTTGTTGAAGATGTGGAGGAAAAGTTGGATCAGACACCTCAGACGTCCACTGGTCACCTCAGTATTCAAAAATGCAGAGAATCGAATACCCACAACGAGATACGAGATATGTGTGAGCGCGTGAGGGAGGCAGTGGGTAGAAGAAAGAGCATGGCTTTAGAGCAATGATTCTCATCCTGGGGCGACTGTGCTCCCCATAGGGCTCTGGCCACGTCTGGAGATATTTTTGGTTGTCATGACTCAGGGCAGGGTGCTACTGTCATCTAGTGGGTGGAGGCCAGGGACGCTGCTAAACATCCTACGGTGCACAGGAGAGCCCCCCACCCCCACCCCCAAGAATCACGGGGCCCAAAATGCCATTAGTGCCCAGATGGAGGAACTCTGGTTTAATCTGAGTTCAGTGGCTCTGCCACATACAGTAAGCTTTGTTATTTTGGGCAGGACACGTGACCTTGCTGCAACTTGCTTTCTGAAATGTGTAATGGGGTTAAGTATTCCTACCTTGTAGAAGGATTAAATGAGATGCTGGATAAATGAACACATCTAGCATCAATGAACCGATTGCTATTCTTGCTAGTACATGTACAGAAGCCTCAGGAAACACTACCGCTGGTCCATTTTTAAGGCGGGGGTGGGGTGGGGGCAGCATTAACCTGGATGCTACCCCCCATCCCCAACTTTGCATGAGAGCCTCTGGACCTCGTCATCTGCCTTCCTCCTGAACTCTGTCCTCTGAACCAAATTCATTCATAAAAGAACCATCTCCCCCACACGGAAGAGGGGCGGGAAGGGAAAAAAAAACAACCAAAAAGCAGCCAAATTGTAGTAAGTCTGGGTCAGCTCCCATCAGCTGGTTGTGATCAAAACCACATTCAGACTTTGTCTGCCGGGGCTAACGGAAGGCTCCAGACCATCTCAGGAATGTGAGCTCCCTGCGCCACACACCCACCCCCAACTTTTACAAAGAGCTGCTTCCTGAGGACCAGGGGAGAAGGTGCTCCCCCTCACCGCCATTGGACACCTATCCTAAGGGGGTGGGGGGGAGTAGCTGGATTCCAAGGGTGCCCAGCCATTTTCTGTTCCCAAACAGCCCCTTCAATGACCCGGGTAAGGTTCTGGAAGAGAGGCCAGTGCACAGCTTCTACCCATACCCTCCGCATAGAAACCAGGTGCTCGGGCCAAGGCTGCCAGGCGCCTCTGTCCAATTCGGTAGATATTTTAATAGAGGAGGAGAATCCCCAGAGGCCTTCCAACGGAAATGCCCCATGTCAGGGAATGTTTGTTTTCATTTCCTTTTGCCGTCAATGAATTCCACTCATGGCAACGGTTTGAGGCTGGATCAGATCCACACAGAAGCTAACCAGAAGCATTTGTTCCTTGAAATAAATCTCTCTTTGGGGAATGAGTTATATATACATCCGTGGGGGGGGGGGGGGGATCTATGGACACATACTCATACACACACATATATTATGCATTACCGACAAAATACACAGGGCAAATCCCCAGGCAGGCAGCCCTGAGCCTCTGGGAAGGGAATGCAATGTGCTGGCTAGCTTCAAAGGCCATTTCAAGGGAAGTGGCTCGATGGGAAAACTCAATGATGGATAGTGCCCCTGTAAGTGGGGAGAAGGTCCATGAAGGCAGAGGCCTGTAAGGTTCAAGGTAGTGCCTTGTGGTGGGGCAAAAAGCAACAAGAACTGCTGCCTATAGGGTTTACTATGTACCAAGAACATTGCCTCATTTCCACCTCACAATAACCCAGTGAGAACAGATAGTGTTATCACTACTATTATTATTTCCATTTAACAGATGAGCAAAGGAAGGCTCAGGAAGGTTAATGGATTTGCTCAAGGTCATGAGGGTAGTAGGAGGCAGACTCAGGATTCAAATCCAGATGTGGCTGGCCCCAAAGCCAGTTCATAAGTTCTAAGGCATAGTGATTCCCTGCCCATCACCTTCAGTTAAGGGTCATTAGGCAGCACCCCACCCCGCCCCAGCCCAGCCTGCTAGGTTATCTGTCTTTTGGGATATCTGATCCCCACTCTGACACTAATGGGATGGGCAGGACTTCTCCCTGCTAACTGGGAAAGCAAGCAGAGCCACACACACTGCACTCCTTCCACCTTCACCACAAAGAAGTCAGTCCCTGGAATGAATGTAGGTGCTCCTGCCAGCCAAGCTGAATGGGAACCGAATTTGATTTTGAATACTCTTGGGTATATTTCTAAAAAATTCTTTTGTGAGATGATAATCCTCACCTAATTTGCCTTTTGTGGGAATCCATCATTCCAGCTCTCAGCCTTGCTTAAAGCAAGGTCCACTCAATTCTGACGTCCTGCCACAATCGACCCAGCCACCCCACCCTGGCTCCCAGGGCACCCTGTTTCCTTCCTTCAATGGGGACATGCCCACCCACAATGAGAGAAGCTGCTTTTCAGCTCTCCCAGTCCCATTCCTTCTGCTTCTCCTCAAGATCTGGAAGCCAAGCCTCTGAGACCGGAAGTCTCAGAAGTCTCCAGTGAGGAAGAGACCAGGCATTTTGTGGTCAAGACATCTCTCCTCTCCTCTCCTCAACTCCAGACATCAATGGCCTTGCCAGAAGAAGCCCGTGGGCCCTGAAGCCTTCTTTGGAGTCGAGGGCTGACAGGGTATTTGTCACTGTGGACTAGATAAGCAAAAATGCTCAACAGCAGCCCTGGGACTAGAGGGGTGAGAGTGGGGACACAGCTGTGTCACCTCCTGCAGTTTTGTCACCTCCTGCAGCTGCATGCCTTGAGTTCCTCCCTGACTTAATTTCTCCATCTGGAAAATATGAAAAGAATACCAGTCTGGCCTACCTCATGGGATTAGGGAGCAGATCAAAGTGCTCTTTAAGGAATTTATGGCAGACGGGCCATCTCTGAAGACAGCACGTGTACACAGAAGGTGCTCTGTAAGTGCCTCAGGTCATCTGGCTGACAGTCTATTAGCAGTGGCCTCAGACGGAATTAAATGTCACTGCAGAAGTCACAAACTCAAGCACCTCAGAGGCCCAAAGCTGGCAGCCACCACCCTGAGGGTCAACTGTGCAGCCAGCGCTGTGTGCAGACACATTCCATGCGTGGTCTCGACCTCTGCTCCAGCCACCTGGGGCAGAGCCAATGGAGCAGAAGTGTCACAATGAGAAGAAGAGCCATCCCTTACATGGTGGTCGCTCTGTACCAGGCCCTGTGCCCGCCACTTTACACGGACCTGCTAACTCAGTTCATCCTCACAAGAGGTACTATGATGAACTCCCAACTCAGGTAGGGAAACTGAAGCACAGAGAGTTTATGTGATTTGCCCAAGTCACAGTGGGACCAGGATTTGAACCTGGGCGGTCTGGCTCCAGTGCCCGTACTCTCCACCGCATTATCCTATCTCCTCTCCACCCACAGGAGCTGCCGACACACTACTGACTCCACCTCCCCCCCACCGGGGTGCATGGAGGAGTGGGGGGTATTCTTTTGTCCTGCTCCCCCCACCAGGCTTGGGGACCCATTTATTCATTCTAGAAGTATTCACGGAGAAGGCACCACCTGCCTAGAGCTATGCCAGGTGCTGGGGGTACAAAGGTAATGAGTGAGGATCCAGTGGCTGCCTCAAGGGGCTTATACTTTACAGAAGGAAGGCCATGCAGCACATGCTGGAAGAAAGGGCCCCCAGGCCAGCCCAGGGCAGGCTTGTACCCAGCCAAGGGTGAGGGAGAGGGAGGGCTTCCTGGGGGCGGCAGCACTTAAGCTGGGTCTTGTAGGAAGAAAAGGCATTAAACCAAGGGAAGGGGAGGGGAGGGAAGAATGTTCTGGGCAGAGGGCATCTTCAGGCATGGCAAGAGGGTCAATGTTGCAGGAGCAAAGAGTTCCAGGTGGGTCCCACAGGACAGGAGCCCTGGGCCCAGCGGGCCATCTGGATTTTATCCCTGGGCTAGAGCAGTGGAATGCCTTACTGGAGGTGCACTTCTGAAAGACGAGGGAGCAGAACTGCCGAAAGAAGGGAGAGGCTGGAGAGCAGCATGCACCACCAGTTTACAGCCAACGCTGAGCTCCTGCCCCTGGTGCCCGGTCAACTCTTCACTTTCCCCGACCCTCCCTGCTAGGGTGTGGGAGGCTCCCCAGCCTGGGCCTGAAGATTAATGCAGCACCTGGAGCAGCAGAGGTGACCCCTGGGTCAGAACCGCTATCCCCACAAAATTTAACCCTTTCCTCGCCTCTGACCATGGACACGTGCACCCATCAACTCAAACCTGCTCCGGGAGACCGCTGACTGGGCACCCTCGTTGCCTGTGTCTGAGTGTAATGGAAAAAATTGACTGTTTGCTTGGTGCAATAGGGCATGACACTGTTTACACAGAAATAATAGCCCAACTGTGATGGATTCTAAATCTCCATTACAGTGAAAGATTTGAAAGAGTAAAGCAGTTAGAAAAATAATTGGTTTTCTTGTTTAGTTTAAAAATCCTTTATGCTTATCATGGGCTTTGTACCTCCCTTCTTAGGGACTTGAAACAGAAAAGAGCAGGAGCTAGGGGAAGAGGCTGAAAGTCCAGAACTTCTGTTTTCTAGAAAGCTGCTCGGAGTCGATGAGGCCCAGCTTGTTCCGGAGTTGAGAGCGCCTGATGCCCCAGCCCGTAGGGGCTTGTAGGGGCCAGCCACGGTGCTCCGAGGCTGTCACCAACTCGAAAGCAGCCTCTCTCCAAGGCAGAAACAGAGCTGAAGCTGGTCCCGGGCAGCCCCTACATAAGGGGACCTAACCCCAGAGGGATGTGCAAACATACTGCTGGGGGAGAGGTGAGGGCTCCTGCTTTCAATGGAGGAGAAAGAACCTGCCAGGGGGGTTGTTTAAAAGAACAAGAGGGAAAGGGAAAAGACTTTGGTCTCAAGGAGAGAGGTCAGCTAAGGTCCTCTCCGGCTACCTGAGAAGCATCCTCCCTGGACTCTCAAGTCCTCAGCTGTTCTTTGCAGAAACAGCAGCAGAGCTGGAAACAATGCCCAGACGAGGCCGGAGACGCGGGTGCTAAATGATGACATGCCCTGGCACTGATGGAGGCCCATCTGCCCTAACAGGACGCGAGGGGGTGACAGTTGCTGCCATCACCTCAGCAGCCCAGGCGTCCCCTCCTTGGAGATGTCAGTTCCCCCTTCCCCCACAATAACAACAATAAAGGCCACGTGCATCACAGCGAGCAGGTGTCAGGTGCCAGCTTGTGTCTAAGGGATCTGGGTACATCATCTCATTTAATGCTCACAACACTCTATAGGTCGGGATCATTTCCCCCATTTTACAGGTGAGGAAACTGAGGCTCCAGGAGTTTAGGTATCTCGCTTAAGGTCACCTGGTGTCATTGGGGATTCAAAGTCAGCTCCGACTGCCTCCAGAACCTGTGTTCTTATCCACTAAGCTTTACGCTCCTGGGCTTGGAGCAACTGTTTTAGTTACCAGCTCACAGTGCCAAGGAGGTACCATCTGCTGGCTGGAAAGTGAGAAGTACCCCAACCATGAGAGGCTGTCCACGTGCAGCTCCCATCCCAGAGGAAAGGGGTACCATGAGGTGGGGGTGGTAAGCACAACATCACCCCTTGAAGGAAAAGAATCCCTGTGTGCATGGCCTCTTGGGAGGGTCAGTCAGTAGCAGCAGCTATGAGTATTACATGAGGACAGGGCATGGCCAGGACTGCTTGGTACCAGTGCCCCCCCTTTCTACAAGCAGACCCCAGGAATGACCACTGGTTGAGTACAGCATGAAAGAACAAATACCAAAACGGAAACCAAGGGACTACCAGCCAGCCAGCCAGCCATCCACCCATCCGTCCGTCCATCCTTCATCTGTTCTCCTACCCATCCAACTCTCCCTCATTACTTCCTTTCATCCATCCACCCTTCCATCGCTGATCCATCTATTCACGCACCCACCCATCATGCTTCAGGGGCCGGGACTGGGGAAATCTAAAGGTTTTCCCATCTGTGCACGCTCCTCCCTGTTTAAGCTGCTGACCACCGATCTCTCTCCCTTCTCAAGATGAGCAGGGAGGGACTGAAGGTCCAGTCCTGGCGGATTTCGTTTCTGGAAAAAAGATATGCAATGACTCAACAGAGAAGGCGTCACTCCCTCCTACTCACAAGATAAAGCCCCCTGTGAAAAGAGCTAATGGGATGAAAAATCACAGCAGCCACAATTCACTCCACCCTCTCGTTAGACGAACAAAATATACCTTAGGATCATCTGACTTACGATGAGTATCTTAAAAACTATTTTTATTTGAAAGTTGGTCCTAAATGTTGCCGACAGTTACCTTGAAAAAATTCAATCAAGAAAAGAAGGGATAAGCGCATGGTGAGAAAAATGCAGACAAACTTATGAGTTCAAGACCCCGAGGGACACTTCTGAATATTTTAAATATCTTGGGAGAAAAAAATGAGAACAGTTTCTCTCAACTTAACCAGAGAAGGGGGTCTCTTTTTAGTCTGAGAATCCTTTGAGGCAATTCTTTAAATTATTTACTAGCTTTTTGATTATATTTTACGGTGGGGTGGGTGGCAGGGAGAGAGGAAAAGAGAAACTGGCAAGAAGTATGTGGGTGAAACCCGCTGCTGACATTTTCAATATCTGCCTAGAATATTTTAAAAGCCGCGTGTCTGTTTGAAATCTCACAGTCTCCCACAACAATGGACCACTGCCTCCAGTACTTCTTTAGGTCATATTTGCATACAAAAGACCAGCTGCTGAGCAGCTATTATGCTGCAAAGCCATAGTGAGCCTGGGAGAGGAGAGGTTACCAGCAAGCGTAGGGAACCCATAGAGACCCTATTAATTTTTCAGGAATTCTCAGGCCCTGGCCTTTTAAAGGCCAGTGGGGAGAAATTCCAGGCAGAAGTCTCCCCACAGTCACTGCCACTAAAAGCTGGGTCCAAATAGGTAATGAAAAGCTACAGAGCCTCTCTCCTAATGAGGGGGGACTCAGATTCCTGATGGCCCCACAAGCAGCGCCTATGGGGGGAACTGGGGAGAGGCCACCATGTGCACCCAAGTCTCCCTCTGGGGCCCAATTTCAGGAAATGCATTACAGTTGTAAGCCATAAGGTGCCAATTTTTCAAATCAACCTTTTGATTCCAAAGCCATGAAATCATTTGCCGCCTAATAGACTTGGGAAACCTTCCACTGGGCTCAGAGCTGGCAAATGTTCCCTAAAAGCATTGCAATATAGCCCCTGATGTTCTTCAAGGTTCTCAGGTCTTAGACAGAGGAGCTGCTAGGTACAGCTTGGGTTTCTGGGCCACTCCAGCCCTGCAAAGGCAGAGAAAGGCAAGAGAGCAGTGGAGGAGAAAAGGCTGGAATTCCAGGAAAATACATGTGGGGCACACCACAGCCCCGTCTCCATCACCCACAGGCCAGGACTAGTCTCCTAGCCTCGGAGGCCCCTGTAAGACAGAGGACAGCACTCATCCCCACGGGCTTTGGGTGAGGCTGGCATTGTGGCTGTTGCACTCTTAGAGTAACGCTAGACTATTACATGCTGGCTCCTTTCTCCCCATCTCCCGCCCTCCAACTTGCCCCAGGACCCCTAAGTCCAACAGTCGTTTGGCTTCAAGAGCAATTTATTTCATGGTAAAGAAAGAAAGCAGCTTCCAGTGGAACCCAGACAGGAGCAACCTCCAGGAAGATCTTTGCCACTGAAAGGGGCGGGCTCTCATCTAAACAAAATGCCTCCATGCTTTCATTTAGGTTCTCAGGACAAGTCATTTAATCACGTTGAACAGAAATATGATAGTAATGAAAAGGATAATAGTAACAGCACATGTTTTTTGTCTACAGGAAGCATTCTCATGGACTAAGATGGGGACACTTCCCAGGGTGGGTATGGATGGATATGTCAATGGAAGGCAAGGAAGCCACACCACTTGGCAAGAAAGCTACCATATGCCAAGCATTGGACTGGGCGCTTTCATGTACAGTAGCTCATGCCAGGTGGGCACAGGGAGGGGGACTCTTCTCAACTCAGAACCAAGGACCTTTAGGCAAGGTCAGGCTGCTTCCTGCCAAGCTGAACCAGGAGGCTCTGCAGGCTGCCTGCTGGACCCACCTCAAGGAAAAGAGGAAGGGACGGCAACAGAGTGCCCTACCAGTATCTTTCAGGGTGCCCAAAAGTGTACCAATGGGTCCCAGCATGGAAGGGTGCCCTACTTGCCCCCACCTCCTCCTCCCAGCTAAACCCGCAGTGGACAAACCAGCTGTCCTTTCTTCCTTCCTCGCAGGAGAGACCATGTTCCATACCTGCCTGACCAACGGCTGGAGATCTGGCCACTTCAGGAAAGGTGGCCTACTCCTCTACTCATCTTCTACTCCAAGGCCAAGGTCACCTTGCCCTTTTACCTCAAGGCCACTACTTTCCTTCCTCACTCAGCTCCCCACCTTATCCCACCCCTCAAAATATCAAACAAGGGGATATACCATTTAGAATCAGAAAATACTGAACACTATATATGTTTATTAACCTGAACCCATCTAAACTTGCAAGGAGATAGGGTAGCTATCCCAGGGTGACAAAAATAGAAGACATTCAGGACATGGTCTATTTGGTATGAAGTGTTCCTCCTAAGAACCCAGCAAGTGTCAGAGGAGAGGGGCATCCTGTTTGGATAAATGGAGGATGAGTGAACAGAAGTGGCATTGAAGGAAGGGTTGCGTTTGATTAGGTAGGGAGCAAGGGACCACTCCAGATGCACATCAGACGTGTCGTCCAGGACCTGGGATGGACCAGGAGGCTGGAGCAGGGGGTTTACAAAGTTGAACTGACAGATGAGGACAGAAAAGTAGTTGGACTGGTCTGAGTGTGCCAGGCTTTGTTCTGCATGTAAGAGAATACACTGGAAGTTCATTTTGGGCACTGTCACATGAAGGCAGTGCTCAGGGAGAGGCAGGGTAAGCTGCAGGACGAGGAAGGGGGCTAGCGGCAGCCTCAGTGGGAATGAAGAGGACTGGGCTGATGGGAGGCAGAGTTTAGAGATAGGAATTGCTGATAGACTTGTGCATGGGGGGGTACCCTTTCTCAAAATCCTGAGACTCTTCTAGGTTTTACTCATGCTGGAAATTCCCCAAGATCAAAATTTTTCAAGTCATTTCAAAACTATTGGTCCTAGTCAGACAAAGTCCCTACCCATTCTGCCTGCCCCCTCCACCCCCACACACACCCCTCTGGAGGATTCAGCCACCCCTCCCCCTCCCGGTGGGGGCTTGACCTTCCAGTGGAAACCAATCCATCCTTGGGGAGCTCAGAAGACAGGCCAGGGATCCAGCAGTAGGGAGGGAGCAGATGGGCCTGGTGAGCCGAGGTCTGGGGTCCACCCAGCTGCAAATAGGGAAAGGGGCGCCCACTGCTATGACACTGCAGCTCCTGAATCCTGAGAGCTGCTGGTGAGAGGGCCGACGGCCTCTGTGGAGAGGTGTTTAGAGAAAGTTCCAGGAGGGAGTCACCTCGCTCATTATGGACACAGGTACACATGGAGGGACGAATGCAGGCGGAGGTGCCCGTGTGCATGACACCAGGTTAACAGGATGAGAGTGAGGCATCCCTGCAATTAACAAGGAGGGAAGGCTCAGGCTACCCAGAAGGCCTTCGCTACATTACAGACTTAATGGCCCATAATGCTTTGGGGGCCAACATTCCCCTCTCGATGCTGAATTTCAACTCGGCTTGCTCTGTACTTCGCCTAAATTGATTACCTTTGAGGAGGAAATGTTTGAAGTGACAAGGCTCATTCCAGGGAAGTCACTGCTCTGCACTGGAATACTTTATGATCAATAGAAGGAAATTCTCCCTCAGGCATGCGGCCTCACACACACGCCTTTTTTCCTGTCCCCTCCCACTCTGCCCCTTGCTTGGAACTGAACCTTGGACAGGGAACTTCATGCCCCTGGAAGAGAAGTGCTGGCTGAGGATGGCAAGGGAACCTGGAGGCTGCCGTGGAGAGATGTTCTGGGGTTCACGCGGGCACAACGCCCACTACTGCGGAGGGCAGGGGAGGGCAGGCAGGGGTAGGCACACAGCAAGGCATCGAGCCGCTGCTGGCAGACGCTGGTGGCCTAAATAGCAGGTGAGTCGGGAGAGCGAGGTGGCAACAGAGAGATCGAGAACAAGAGGGAACAAAGCAAGCAAGAGATCAAGAGGGTACTAGCGGGAGAAGGAGAAGGGGACAAGAAAAAGAGGAAGGAAGGAAAAGAGGAAAAGAAAAAGAAAACTAAAAGGAGGAGACCTATACCTTCTCCCTAGAACGTGACCTTGACTGAAAGGATTCAGCGGGGCCCTCGAGAAGGAAACGCTCCTGCTTTCTTGCACATTCCCTCTGCTCTCCTTCCTTCCAACCCGCCCGTCTAACCACGCACGGCAACCCCTCTGCTTTCCCACTGCCGAAGCTACTTCTTAGGAGGATTAATTTTTAATAAATCAGCACTCTGTTTTTCTGTACTTATTAAAATTTAAGACAATGAGTCATTGAACCTGTAAGGCTTGGGTTGACTAATTACCACTGAACAGCTGCCTGGGATGACCGTGCGGCCCTGAGGGAGCGGGCAGATGCTGTGGGTGTGTGGAGCTGAGAAGGCTGGGAGACAGCTCTGCAGCCCTGTGAGCTGCGCATGTCACTGGGCGGCCAGGTCAAGGGCAGGGAGGGGTCCACGGGCCCCGGCTGGAACATCACGGGAGCGTCTGGGTGGACGGGCTGCGGCACTGAGATGACGGGGGACATCAGGCCCTGCCGCAGACCGACAGAACATTCAAATCAAACTTCCCACTGTAGCACCCCAAAAGATGGGTGCAGCCTCTGCAGAGAGTGACTCTCAGAATTGAGCAGAGTATAAAAGACACGTGGCTTCCTGCCTCATTTCTCCTTATCCTGCCAGACATCCCCTACCAGGTGCCACTCAGAGCCTGTTACTCACTCTCCCTAGAACACACCCCACCTTTTCAGTCAACTACCACTACCACCCCAAGCCCTTCTCTCATCCCACGAAGCCTACAGAAACCACAGCTCCCCTCCACCTGCTGGAGAAAGGACACGTTTCCACAGCCGCCAGCACCATCCATGACCGGGCCCTGTCCACCTCTCCCGCCCCTCTGCCATCACTCCTCATCTCTCCTTTGTACACTCCTGACATTAGCAAACTGCTCGTGGTTCTCCAGAACCCACGTGCTGTGTCGCCCCTCAGGGCCTCTGCGTGGGCCGCGGCTCTGTGGGAACTCTGAGCACCCCTTTCAACCTGATGGTCCTTCCAATCCCTGCTCAGCCCTCACAGCCTCCCCAATGCTCTCCCCGGAGGTCATCGCTCCCTCCTTGACCTTGTACACGCGTTTATCATGGCACAGAGCACAGAGTATTGTAAGTGCTTGGTTTGCACAACTCGGTCCCACCATGAGGTCCCCAAGTGTAAGGACCGTGAACCCTTTCTCCACGACCCAGCGCGGCACCTGACCTCTGGTCTGTGCGCAGTAACTGCCTACTGACTGGATGAACGAATAAGCAAATCCGTGACGATGGGTGTTAACTAAAAACCCCTTTAATTAAGCCTTAGGGTTCCAGCCTAACATGTCCTCCTTTCCCTGGGAACCCCGGGAGATTTATGGATCTGGAGCCAGGGGTCAAAGGCGCAGGGCCGTGCCCCAGGCTGACGTCAGAGGAGCAAAAGCCACACCAAATGACTCAAATAGCGCCCTTCCTCTCGCCAGACCCCGTGAAGCCATAGTCTAAGAAATGTGAACACGGACAATGACCTGCATTGCATCCCCTTGTGCCACCCCATTCTGCCTGGCCCTCTCTCACCTCATTCCTTTCCCCCTCTTGTCCCCAAATAGAGCAGAGAGCATTGCAAGAGGAAGTTGGCAGTGGCCCAAGTAGTCATAGAGAGGCAGTCTTCAAAATGTCACAAGGGTGCTGGTAAGAAATGTTTAGCCCAAGGCCCAGAACACCACAAACAGTCTAAATTCTGTGCCACATAAATACCCTGAAACTTAAAGTTTTGCTCCACACTCATTAAATGGGAAGAAAAACATGAAATAGTGTTATCCTGCCCCTGCCAGGCGTCTGTCCAGCTCTCACAAAGAGGGAGGCATTCTTCTGAGCGAGGTAGCAAAACAACCAGTGCTGAGATTGGGCTGAAATTATTTGGTGGCAATTAAAAGGAGCTGCCATAGTTACCCAAAGCAAACAACCCAACATACTCACCAGGTGCCCAGCAACCACAAAGCAGAGAGAGGCAAGGGAATTCTCAAATTATCCTCCCATGGCCTGCACAGGGCTCCCTCCCCATGCTCCAAAGCCTGGTTCAAGACACAGTCTCGGAAAAATTAAGAGCCCAATTATTTTCTGGCATTATGCGACAGCTGACCTGAGCTACGGGCTGGGCAGCCAGGCTTCTTGCTCACCACTCAGAGGCAAGAGACATGCAGAATATTAGGGATGGAAGAGGCTCCCCATCCACTTACCCAGTGGTTCCCAATCATGTCCTTGCATTCCTAGAGAAGATGTCAACAGGGAAGTTCGGCCTGCTTCCAAAAGCCAACTAGAATTTGCACACTGACCCAAAATTCTTTGCTTTTGACTAAAGCATGGTAACACTAGTTGATCTGAAGTTCTGATGACCATCGATTGACATCAGGTTGACAGATTTATATGTAAGTATACATACATGACATGCTATATATTTTTATCTATCAAGTTGATAAATGTATATACATATATTTATCTGACTTCCTGTGATAGACTGAATTATGTACTACAACCTAACATATTCTTAATCTTAACACACATTCCTATGGATCTCTTGAAAATATTATTTTGAGTTAAGGTGTGGCCCAACTGAATGAGGGTGGGTCTTAATTCATATCAGTGCAGGCCTTATAAAGAGAAGAAACCGGAAGGCAGAAGCTGGAGAAGGCCACACAGGAAGAAGGCGGAAGTCAGTGGAAACCAGAAGAGCAGGCACAAGGAGAGAGAAACCACCACGTGGCTGGAGGCAGAGATACAAGCCAAGGAACAGCAAGGTTTCCCGGCAGCCAGCACCTGAACGCTACAGACTCCAGGAGAAAGCAAGCCCTGTTGGTATCTTGATTTTGGACTTCCAGCTTCAAACCGTGAGCCAATAAATTCTTGTTGTTTAAGCCAACCCACTGTGTGGTATTTGTCATAGCTGCCTGGCAAACCAAGATACTTTCTAATATTGATTGATTGGCTTTCAATATTTTTTCAAGGTACAGAGTCTATAGTAGAAAAATAATTTTAAAATAAATGGTGAAGATGTTAGAGAACAATCTAGTAACTCCTGTCATTTCACAGTTGAGGAATCCGAAGTCTTAAAAGGAGAAGTGACTTTAGAAAGTTTCTCAAGGAATGTTCCAAGAGAGATTAGTCCTATGAGATGCCCTTTAAAAGGTCAGAGATCAAATGAGTTCAGGAAACACCATCTCCCTTAACCTGCTCTTAGAGTATCAGAACACTTGTTAGTAGAGTAAAGGCTCTGAGAAGTCCTGCATTTAGGCAATGTTGAATTCAGCAGGTGCTAAATGTATTTGACCACAGAGCCCTTGTGGTCACCTATCAATATCTCTGGGAAACATGGCCCCAGAAGAAAATGTCCAGTCCTCCATCTAGAGTCCAATTTTGCCCCGAAAAGTGGTGACCTTGGCAGTGGTAGTCAGTGTGACCACACATTAAAACCCTAGGCCATGGAACACCATGCTGCCAAACTCCTGTTCCCCCTCCCCTCCCAAAAGCCAGAACTTTCCAAATGAGATGCCAATAAAACCACAGGCCAGGGTGGATGGAGAAGACTTGGGTGGGAAAATACCATGCCTTGTTCCCATCTCAAGGAGCCTTCAGAAAAGAATCCTTTCAAGGGTACTTAAATGATAAGAATGCAGGTAATCATCTGCCTGAAATAAACATTAAGATGGTGCAGTCCTGAGAACTACATCAACATTTTGCAGTGAAGGTCAGAAGGCCTGGGATTTAGTGCCAGTTCTGCTGGTGACCACAGCCCTGGGTTCAGCCCTTAACCAAGACTGTCACTCTGCATACCCATCTCCAAAGCTCTGGTCCCTTCCCAACCTCTTAGAAAGGTTAGGAGGCTGAGAGGAGGGGTGGATGGAAGAGTACTCTGGACACATCCCTTCATGTCTGTCTTTTCCACTGCACTGTGAGCACCCTGCTACGGGCAGGGTTTGCTCTTGAACATCTTTAAATTCCCAGTGACTAGCTCAGGAACATCTATTATAGTTACTGTTAAGTGGTGCTAGCAGTTTGAAGTTTTATTCTGCTGTCTAGGAACCCTAGAAACCCCTCACCTTTGTAGTGCCTGTTTTAGGTGAGAGTTCCATGAGGACTGTCTCTGTTGGGCATCTGGTCCATCTTCACAGGCAATGATCAGGCATTTAAATTTAAAAAGCTTCCTGGTGATGTTTCTACTGCAACTCTCTCCCAGTTCGGCTTTAGAGCTTTGTCCAAAGAGGCCAGAGCCTTTTCAGACATCAGCTTGTGCATACCACCCACACATGGGCATCAGTTGGGATAGGAGTGGGTGTGCACGTGTGTGTGTGTATATGCAGGTGTGTATATATGTGTGTGTGCTGGGGAGGGGACCAAATCCAAAGTTCTCCCAAGGTCACACAGCATAGCAGCATGGAGCAGGTTCTGCTGAGCACTCCATGCTGCCCTTGTTTCTCAAAGAATACAAACAGGAGGCCAACAATTCAAAACTGCAGCCGTGGCCTCTCCTGCATTGTTCTCTGTGCTGCCCTAGATCTCCTGCTGTCTCAGCCCCAGCCCACCACGTCTCTCCAGAACATCTCTGTTTGTTTTGGATTCACTACACACGAAAGCTTCAACACTCGGGGGACGTGGAGAGAGGGAACTGTGCTTGTTTAAAGATGAACTGTTTTTAATGGCGGTAATCTTTAATGCACAATGCTCCCATGAACCAGGCAAGCTACAGACAAGGGCTGAGAGCCGACCCCTACCCTCCCCGCCCCCTTATTTAGGAGTTTTAAACACAAGCGGCTGTACAGGATGTTGGTTTTCACAAAAGCAAAAGAGAGAGAGGGAGAAAAAAGCTAATTTACAAGCAATGGTTTCAAGCCCCCTGTTTCAAGCCTTGCTATTATTGCCAAGTGTTCTGACCGTGACCACAGCTCCCTGCGTATAAGCTGGGGGGCAGGGGGTTCACTGCATTACTTAGGGGGTAACCACAAAACCATCTTCTGTGCAAAAGTTACCATAGAGAGAGACAGTTTCATGTATGAGCAGCAACAGCTGGCCATAGTCTAGAAGAAAAGGAAGTTCTAACACAGGACCCAGAGCCATATGCAGAGACGTGACGAAGGAACTCACTGTCACAGGCATCCTCTATGAGCCTGGACACGTGCTAGGCACTCTGCAAGAACTTTTCAAGGACGGTGGCACAACCCAGGCTTTCAGGATTACTGAACGGCCTCAAGGTCATACAACTGATGAAGGCAGGATCAGGGTTCCACACGGGCCTTCCAATGCCACTAGAGGAGCAGTGGGCAGGCAGGGCCAGCCTCGAGGGAGCAGTCACAGCGCTCCCCCACCTGGAGCCCTGCTAACTCTGCCCCAAGGGGCTGCACTAGTAACCCGCTGACTTCAGCCTGGCAGTGAGTTCAAGTGCCACATGGGCTCCTTTGCTAGGAAGGACTAGTTTATTCCATGGCCATAACCCAAAGCCAAAGGCCCTGATTAAAGTGGATCACGAAAAATTATGCCATTGGCAGCTGTTAGAAAAGGACGAAGCTGGCTGGAACCGCTCATCCCTGCCACTGAAAGCGGTAAATGGAAGCCCACGGCCACCACACACCAGCAACACCACCTCGGCACATGAAGGAGAGTCTGACGGGCCATCGTTCCTGTTTGTCTCCAGGCCAGCCGAATGCATGTATTAATCATCGCTTGGCTGAGGTTCCTGCAATTCAATCACATGCTTAGGGAGGCTTGCTCAGGAGCCAGTGTAGCGCTCCTAGGGGCACGTGCTGCTCACACACGGCCACTGGGTGGCTGTTTATTTCCCTGGGGGCTACACCCTGTGAAGGTGGTTTCCCCCTGGGCGTCACACTTGGCAGCCCACAGCTAGATAACAGAACTCAGGGCCACGGGCCCTTCCTACCGGGCCCAGGGACGCAGCCACCTAGCACAGGGGTTCTTAACCAGGGGTCCAAAAGATTTCAAGGGGTCCGTGAGCTTGAATTGAAAAAAATCAACTTATTATCTTTATTTTCTCTGACCTCTAACTGAAATCTAGCATTTCCTTCACTTATGAATGATGCAATAAATAAATTACAGTAGTATTTATTTCACCCGACTGGTAAAGGGGTCCACGGAACAAAAAAGGTTAAGAACCCCTGTATTAGTGGTTGTCGGTGAGGAAGACAAAGGCAGGAGCCCTGGGGGCAGTCACCCTCAGTTTGGATCCTGGCTCTTCCACTTCTCAGCTGTGTGACCTCAGAGAAGTCACTGTGCCTCTCTGTGCCACTGTTTCTTCTATGTCAAGTGGGAATATTACTAGTACCTACCCAAGGGCTGGGGAGAGCAGTACGTGGTTAACACATGTGAAGCACTCCAAAGGTGCCTGGCCCAGGGCAGGGGACCACACAGGCCAGCGCTGGGCTTGCTCCTGCTGCTGCTCTGATTGAGAATCAAGCTCCTTGCTCTGCCCCTCCACAAGGCTGAGCTGAATAAAGGGAATCAGGTGTCGAGTGATACCGCTGACTCCTCAGCACAAAGAATCATTTAGAAACATGGCTCGACCCCAAATGATCTGGCTCCAAATGGGCCTGTGGTGCTCACCACCCAGACAGCCAGAGCGAGGCCTGTCACAAAACGGCCTGAGAATCAAGAAGGCGGCATCGCAGTGAAGTCATCCCGAGCCTAGGAGAGGAGACCCTGGCCGCATGGGCCCCTCTGCCAGGACTGGCCAGGCGGTTGGTTCTCCTGCACATCTGCCCTGCAGAATTCCCTCCTCCCTGAGCTTAGCCCCTGTGCCCCAACCTCTGTGCCACTACCTCTTAGCTGTGTGACTTGGGGAGCAGGACATGGACCCCTCAGTTCCCTGCCCACGAACAGGGATGATGACAGAGCCACCCTGATGGGATGATTTCGAGAAACAGGGAGCGCACAAAGCGCTTTGCTCACTGCTCGGCACACTGAAAGTGTTAAATAAATTGTAGCTGTTATTATCACTGCAAAAATGAAAGAAATCAGAAATCCCTGGAAACTATATATCTGATAAGGATTTAATGCCCAGAATATACAAAGAACTTCTACAACTCAACAACAAAAAGACACACAATTCATTTTTTTTTAAATGGGGGAAAGACTAAAACAGACATTTCTCCAAAGAAGATCTACAAATGGCTAATAAGCACAATGTCATTAGCCATTAGAGAAATGCAAATCAAAACCACAATGAGATTCTACTTCACCCCCACTAGGATGGCTACTACTAAAAAACTGAGAACAAGTGTTGGAGAGGATGTGGAGAAACAGAAACACTCGTACACTGTTGGTGGAAATGTAGAATGGTAAAGGAACTATGGAAAATAGTTTGATAGTTCCTCAGAAGTTAAGTACAACCTTACCTAGTATAGCCCAGCAATCCCACATCTAGGTATATACCCAAAATAATTGAAAGCAGGGACGCAATTTGCACATCAATGCTCCTATCGGCAATATTCACAATTGTCAAAAGGTGGAAGGCAACTTGAGTGTCCATCAACATATAAACAGATACACAAAATGTGGTATATACATACAATGGAATATTATTTGGCCACAAAAAGGAATGAAGTTCTGACACATGCTATATCATGGATTAACCTTGAAGACACCATGTTCAGTAAAGCCCCTCAGATACAGAAGGACAAATATCAGATGATCTTGCTTATATGAAATAAGAAGAATATGCTTATTCATAGAGTCAGGAAGTAGAATACAGGTTGCCAGAGGCTGGGTAGAGGAGGGGAATGGGGAGTTAATGTTTAATTGGTATAGCATTTATGTTTGGGGTGACCAAAAGTGTTGGCAATGGATGATGGGGACGGAGACATAACTTTGCTATGTAATTAACATCATTGAATTGCTTATCTGAAAAGGAGATAAAAAGGGACATTTTAGGTTATATGTAAGTTATCAGACATACACACAAACTCACTGAACTGTACAACACAAGAAGTGTACCCTAATGTAAACAGTGGGCTAAAGTTAATAGCATAACTATAATAATAATGTCTCATGAAAGGAAATGAAAGGAAAATGTTAATGAAACATTAACATTAATGAAAGGAAAATGTTAATAGAGAAATGCAAAATGTTAATAATAGAGAAAAGTGTGAGGGGGGTATATGGAAACTCTGTACTTCCTGTACGATGTTTCTGTAAGTGTACAACTCCTCTAACAAAAAAACAAATCACAAAGGAAAGAAATCAGGCCTTCTCTCTTCATGTTGGAACCATTTAGGAGGCTAGACCTTTCAAGCACAAGGTCCCCTTTTGCTCTAAGTCCAGAAAAGGCAGTCCACATTTAACTGGGAAGCATTGCATCAGAAAGGTACTGCAATCACTCGGCTGCCCCTCAGGAGCCCGTGACGCCTAGGTCAGGGCTCTCTGGCCTGGTGTGGGGCTGGCTTCTGGTCCTGGTTCTGCCACTGGTGGGAGAAGTGGTGCTGGGCAAGTGGCTTCTCTGCAAGGATGGACAGGGGTCCCATGCTCCCTTCCTGCTGTCGATGCGTACCCTGCTCTGGTTTTGGAGAGAGCCAACGAGAAGACGGCCTGACCCTCCCAGCCATGTGTGTCCCAGATACCAGCTAGACAAACCTCCCCTGAGCATCCGGGAAGTCGGCTAATCAACTGCCTAATACGGTGGTCGAGGTGAAGGCCCTACCATGTCGTGTCTTCTGTCCAGAAGCTGATGCATGAGGGTGTGGTCAGAGGTGTCCATCTCCAGAGAAGATGGACTGGAGGTCATGGAAGAGCTACTCCTCGGAAAAGGAAAGAGAAGGGGACGCCACTCACGGTAACGATCAGCAGAGCCTGGAGGAGCCAGGGCTTCTTGTTTTCACAACTCCTTGCCCCAGCCGGATTCCCTGATGCTGTTCTCGCCCAAGACTTCATTTACGGCATGAGACAGCCTCCGACGGAGGTGACAGATCGTACCATATCTCTTCCTTGTTTTTGAAAGGCCCAAACTGCCCTTGCCAGGCAGCAGACACATAAAAGTCTCCAAGACTGTAACTTAACAAGGTGAGGCAGAACGCTGGCCAGGCCAGACAGCTGTGCCCACCTCACTGTAATTTCCAAACCGCACACGCGCCTTTCTAAGGATCTGAATCTTCAACTTCCCACCTTAAATCTCAGAGAGCAGCAAAGCACCAAAGCAATTTTCTCTGCTGGCCTCAGAGCAGAGCTTCAAGCAGGCGAGAATGAGATTAGAGACCCATTCTCTGTGATGATCCAGCAACAGCTAGGAGGCCTCCGCTCTTGGAAAAAGTGGAATAGTCTCACCGGCTCAGAGATGCGAAGCCCCAGGCTGGCACCTAATGCTGCAGAAATGTCATGGGCTGGACAGGACAGAGGTAACTACTTTCAGAAAACCCCTAGGAGCCCACTCTGGGCAAATCAGCCAGCCATTTCAGAAACAGCAGCTGGTTCTTTGAAGGTGCCTTCCTCAAACCCCATCACTCATGCCTGCCGACTTATTTAGCCAAGGATCTTGTTTGTGAATTTCATGACAAGATTACCTGCCAAGGGGTTGGCAGCTTCTTGGCAAAACCCCTACCTTCAATGCACACCCCCACATGCATACGCCCACACACTCACCTGTTCAAAACCATGCAATGGGCACTATCATCTCAGATGCAACCAAGCATTCCTAGCTCGGGAGAGTGTCAGGACCTAGCTAATGGCCAAGGAGCTCAAGTCTAAATGCCTGGCACTCAAGAGACCCCCAACACTCTGCTCCTTCGAGACACTTATCTGCTTCCTCTGACCATCCATCCTCTCAATCTTAAACCAGATTAACAACTGAACAAGCTTCAAGAAGCCCAAGGACAACTAACAGAAGAGGGTAGAACACCTTCCCCCTTCCTGCCTACTGTCCAACTCCATGTTAAAGAAAACTGCACCCATAGCCTCCAAGCTCCCTCTTCTTCCAGCTAAGTCTCAGGGAAGGTTAAAGGAAAGACGAAAAGTTTGAGGAAGCTAGCCTGGGAAGACAAAGCCAGACTGAATCATTTTCTCTTGAGAATATAGAGGAATATATAAATTTGCAAGAAAAAAGCTCTGTATGACTATTCTCCAAAATGATAAGATCAAGTGTGGGGAGGGGGTGAGGCGGGACTTGGGGGAGGGGGAAGGAAGTAAACTGTCCAAAGGAACTTTCACCTTTTCTATAAGGTTTTAATTTTTTCCTAGGAGCCCGACTTCCTGTATTACTTGATGTAATCTTACAAAGCTCTTTTTTTCCAAAGTGGGGAATGTCATTCCCAGTTGCTGCTCTAACAGAAGGAAGTAAATCTTCTCCCTCCCTCTCATTTTCCGTTTTGAAGAAAGAAAAGAAAACCCTGTTCCCCTCCAATGCTGAATTTGCTGAAGGTCAAATTCTAGTGCCTATAAACTTTGATAATGTCTCTATAATTTACTATTTTTTACAGGCTCTATAGCTTTTAATAGCAAAAGCGGGTAATTTTTCACTGTTCATTTGCAGCAGGGGAAGGGAAAAAAGTCTGTCGCTTCTGATGTGTCTCAGTGAGGAAAAAGGCTTCATTTTCCTTTCTAGTCAGTAAGTGAACTAAAAATTACTTCTTGCAGATAGATGCATATGTCTGTAATGGACACATAATGTGTATCTATAATCAAGCCCAGAGGAAAACAGAGTAAAGCAAAGATAGCTTCCCAGAGAGTGGTCAACACCATCCACTCAGAGCTTTACTTTATTAAATGCATCTATTTTGGAGAAACCGCTGGTCTAGCTACAAGATCAGAGATTTCTTGAGTCACTGGCCAATAAAAATCAATCAATCAATCCATCCATCCATCCCAGCAATTCCAGTACCACACACATGTGAAGAGAATTTCAAGATGGGGAAGATGCACTTTGGCGCCAGGAACCAGGAGAAAGCATGGTGTTTCCAACCCTCTGAGAGGGACCTCGCCAAACCACGTCCAAGTTGAGTGAGTGCATGTAAGCGCAGACAGTGGGCATTTCACGTGTGTTCAGGTAAAACAAGGACCTGTTGGAGATACGTATTGGCACACAACGGAAAGTCCATCGGCCTCGGAGTTAGGTATCTGGGTTACGACCCCAGCGAGGCCTTCAGCCAACAC
Source organism: Cabassous unicinctus (assembly GCA_029593785.1). Lineage (NCBI taxonomy): Eukaryota > Metazoa > Chordata > Mammalia > Cingulata > Chlamyphoridae > Cabassous > Cabassous unicinctus. The sequence goes on from JAQZBX010016995.1 coordinate 32,865, forward strand.
AATGATGCCCTGGATGATGGCAACGAACAGTTAACATTTACTGGGAACTCCCTACATATGTGGCAGGCATCATGCTAAGCACTTTGCATGCGTGATCTTGTGCGATCCTCACTCCAATCTTGTGAGGGAGAGTCTACCATCATCCCTACCTAGCAGATGAGGAAACTGAGGCTCAGAGGGCAGCCCAAGGTCACGAGCTGGTGAATGGCTAAGGACACCACGACAACGCCACCTTAACCTCTTCAGCCTTCGTTTTCTGCTCCTCACCTGGTCCTGGAGATCCCAGAACCAACACAAACTAACGTCCTTGTAAAAAACAATCAAGTGTCACCGAGAAGCGAAGGCACGTCCCTCCGCAGAGCCCTTGGAAGTGAGGTCCAGGAGCAAGCACACCTCTGCCCCAAGGAGCTACAAAGCCAAACGCCTCTCAGAAGGCCGGCCCGGATCTTACAGAGTTGTCCTCACATTTCTGCACATCTCCCTGGTCTTACCAAACGAAGCCAGCATGGAATTTTTGTCATCAACAGTTTCGACAGCAGAAATCCATGCTCCCTACCGCCGTGTCATTCTAATAGGGGTGAAGGAGGTGGGAAGAGAGACCTGCTCCACACACCCACGGGCAGGCTCCCTGCCAAAATCCACCACACACCATCTTCCTGTTCATTTTGCCTCATGGATGATTTTTAAAGCTTTTTAATTGTCCTTAATAAATTACCTCCATGTACACGATTGTTACAATAGTTTCATTAATTTTTCTCGGCGCATCTGAGCTGTTTATCACAGAAGTGTTAATGGAAAGGAAAAACATGTTAGGCAGGCTCTTTCTCACACACTCTGGGCTTGGGCAAATTAATGCTTCTGGGATTGCTTTCCCACACCACAAACAATTAGGGACGTATTTATTTCATGCAGGCAAATGGTCTTTCGGAGTGTGCCGAGGGAGCCCGGGAACCAGCGCAAGAATGCCAGCCGCGTGGTCAGTGCCCTGTAACTTTATCTCTTCTCTCCTACGGCTGAAGTCCAAGCTGATGATCTTCAGCCCCAACAACTTGCCGCAAATCAGCCAGGAGAGGCACGCCAGTTGTATTTCAGGTGGCATGCTTCTTGGTATTTGAGGCATTCGACCAGAAGGACATTGTCAGTGGTAAGGGGGAGAGGGACAGTGATGAGCAGAAGTGACATTCTGAGAGCCAATTGGTGAGGTTCTAGAGCAACAAGTGGCACAGGATGAAGACACTGGGGTTGCGTGATTGGCAGGCGATTATCTGACCTTGGGGACGCCGGAGGGGAAAGGGGACAGGGGCTGTTGGGAACTTCACTGTAACACCTGAGACTGCCAAGGACCTTCCACCCACTTACCATCTGACCCAGAGTTTGACGGGACAACTGGGAGAGCTGGGCCTTACTCATGTGACAGTAGGAGCCCAAGGCTCAGGCAAAACCTAAATAAGGCCCTCCATAATTGGTGCAGTCTGTCCAAGGGTTGCCCCTCCAGAACAGGGGTATTTAAAGGTTAAAACTTAAACAGCTGGCCTCAGAGTTGTTAATATGATGGTCAATCTCCTTGGAGCAAATGGATTTTTTGAATTAGGCTTTTACAAATCAACCTAGCATCAAAGCATATGTGCATGTAACTACAAAATCTGGTCCAAAGCTTCAAGGCCTGTCCCAACCAGACCCCAGCCCTCCTTCACAGAAAGACTCATTTCTCACCATACCAGTTTATTTGTTGTTCCCATTATACACTGTGCCTTTTGCCCATGTAAGCTTCCTCTGTCAAAATTGTTCTCCCCATTTTCATCTGTCTTGTCAAACTCCTATTCATCCTTCAGAACCCATGCCTTTTGTTCCCAGATGGAACCATTCACAATCAATTATATTCCTACACTACATAGGTGAATCTCTTTTACAGCCTGGTGGGCACTTTAAGATTTTCCCCCAAGTTGAACAGGTGATCAACTTGTTCTCCAACTGGTATTGGTATTCTTCAAGGTGTTAAAACTCCACTAACTGACTGGATCCTGAAGGGGGCTGAGGACACCTCTGCTGGGACCTAAAAGGCTGGGAAGATGGTGGCAGAGAACCCCAAAGGGCCATCTATGCAGGGGCAGAACGACCCACTCTCCTTGCATCAGGTCCCTTCACTTCTGGCTTCCCAGTGCCCTAAGAATAAATCTAACCCTCCTAGAAACCTCAACCTCCTAGAAAGGGCCCAAGTGATCAGGCCCCGCCCACTTCTCCCACCTCATCTCCCAATCCTTGCTCCCATTCCTTCAGCCCCACTGTCCCTTTCTTCAGGTCTTGGAACGCCAGAAGCTCATTCTTGCCTTGTTGACTACTGGGCTGTGCTGCCTGCCTGGAAAACCCTGTCCTAGGATGGCAGCATGGCCTCAGAGAGGCCTTCTCTACCTAAATTTACCTGAATTCACATCCTCACACCCACTCCCCAGTCCGCCTCCATTTGCTTCTTTGCGCTGATCATTATCTGTAAGCAGAGTGTTCATCTATTTATTTTCCTGTTTATAGTCTGACTCCCCATTAAATTACAGACTCATGAGAGCAAAAAGCTTGCTGTCTTCTTCCCCTTTGTATCCCCAATGCTCAGAGCAGGGCCTGGCACATAGAAGGTACACCTAAGTATTTGTCTCATGAATGTAATTCATTTTGTTACAAAACAAAAGGGGTCCGTGAGCTTGAATTGAAATTCAAAAAAAAGCATTATTCCTGTGGGGATGTGTTGGTGTGAGTGTGATACATTTATTAAATAATACACAGTATAGTGTGGACTTAGTAAGGGGTCCATGGTTTTCACCTGACTGGCAAAGGGGTCCGTGGAACAAAAAAGGTTAAGAAGCCCTGCCCTAGAGGCAGGCTCTGTTCTCTGGAAATAGCTGGTCTGACTGAAGGAAGCACAGCAAGCATGCAGGGATCGGGAATACTTTGGGATTAGGGGAGACACCTTCAGGGAGCACTGTAAATACTCAGTGTGAATTAACAAAAACTAGTTGCATGTTAATATGTGCTTCCTCCTCCTTAAACAGCTTATGAACACTATAATTTTCTTCACTAAAACATTGTCTAACAGAACCAACTCCCCTAATTACAGACGTTTGTATGCATTATAATCTTT